>VZQC01009338.1:2170101-2327592 GCA_009823505.1 Rhizomys pruinosus
TGCCTGCAGAGGCCAGGAGAAGGGCCTCAGATTCCCTGGAATCGCAGTTCTGGAGGGTTGTTAGTTGCCACGTGTGTACTGGAACCTAGTTCTCTGCAAGAACAGCAAGTGCTCTTAACCTCTAAGCCACCTCTCCATCCTTCTTCAAAAATGAAGTCTATGCTGGTATAAATCTGAGTAGCATTAACTACTGCCGGGTGTGGTGGCACACGCCTTTAATCCTAGCACTTGGGAGGCAGAGGCAGGCGGATCTTTGTGAGTTCAAGGCCAGCCTGGTCTACAGAGTGAGTTCCAGGACAGCTGGGACTACAGGGAGACCCTGTCTTGAAAAGAACAACAACAACAACAACAACAAAAAAAAAATGAAAAGAAAAACGCAATGCTCTCAGTCCCTGATCCTGACTTGGTATCCACACCCTCTGCAGCATGGTTTGGCGAAGCCCTTCCTTTGACTCTGGGCTTATTGGTAGGATTTGTTTTGACTGAGGAATAAATAAATAAATACTCATTGAATACTTTGAAGAAAATCAATGTTAACTAAAGGTGCAAAGGACCAAGTGGACTTGCCTGTGTTGAAAAGTTGTGCTCATCCTCTCAACCATTCAGCATCTGTGCCATACTGGTATGGAATCATCAGAATATTCAACAAGTCTTTCAGGGTCTTGGGTAATGGCTCGGTCTGTGAAGTGCTCGCTGCTGCACAAGCATGGGGACCTGAGTTGATCCCCAGCATCCATGTAAAAAGTCATCCATGGCAGTGTGTCTATATTTTCAGCACTGGAGAGACAGAGGCAGGAGATACTGGGCACATGGCCAGCCAGCCTTGCTGAATCAGTGAGCTCCAGGTTCAGTAAGAGATCCCGTCTCAAAAATAAGGTAGAAGAGTATGAAGAGATGGCTTAGAGGTTAACAGCACTTGCTGTTCCTGCAGAGGACCCCAGGTTAATTCCCACCATCCAGGTCAGGGGGAGCTTGCAACTACCTATAACTTAGGTTACAACCTTGTCTGGCTTCCACAGGCACCTACATGGGTGTGCACATACCTGTGCATAGACACACACATACATATACATGCTAAAAAATTTTTAAAGATGGAGATTGATTAAAGGAAGATGCCTCGGTATATTACCCCCCCCACACACATATGCACACACTCACAAAACACAAACACACACACACACACACATGTGTATTGGGAGGGTTTCTGTGAAGCAATGGTTTCAGCAGCAGAAACAATTGAATGGTTTCTTGTCACCAGGATTACCATAGTAAGGACATGGAAGACACAGAAGTGTATCTGAAGGCATCGCCCAAAGATGATGGATGCATGGGTCATACTGTTTATTACTTTGAGACACCCTTGCTTCCAATTTGGCATTGACTGAATGTGGGATGTAGACTGAATTAAAACTACTTGTTGGGGGCATACTCATGGAAACCTCTTTGACGAGCCTTGACAAATTTCTCTTTTCAAGCTGTTCACAGCCCAGTTCTAATTTTGAAGAGGGTTGCTATACTTTCTACCAGGCTGGATGAATCCTGTTTCCATGGCATATTTGTGACAGCTTTGTCTTTGCAAGTGGAACCAAATTTCAGTTAGAAGATGACCTAATTTAGCACGCTCTGTTCCCAGACTGAGGCAGCGCTGTGGCTCTGCTTCTCCCATTCCTAAGGTAACTGCGGTTTAGTTCTCTGACACGAGGAAAGTCCTAGGTGTCCAAAGACAGCATAGTGGTAGAACTGGAGAATTGTGGGGAACGGATGGATGGCGTCAAGGGGAGAAAATGAAGATGTTCCCTATTGGGTTGTTTTTTTGCCTATTTGGTTAGTAAAACCCTCTTTTGTATATCAAAAACACCTTAAGGAGGAAATAATTTACTTGGTTCACACTTCCGGGTCATAGTATCTTCTTGAGGGAAGTCAGAGCAGGAGTCCAAAGCAGGAATCTGAAGCAGAACCCATTAAAGAACACTGTCTACTGGTTCCCTTGTGGGCTTATGCTCAGCAGTCTTTCTGATGTGTCCCAGGACGCACTGCCCAGGAAATGGTACCACCCTCAGTGGGCGGAGCCCTCCTGTATCAGTTAACCTTGAAGATAGTCACCCACAGACATACTCACAGACCAATCTGAACTGGGAAAGTCCTCAGTTGAGACTTCCTTCTCAGATGGCTCTAGCTGACGGTTAACACTAACTACAACAGTCCCACAATTCATAGTGTATAAATTAGCCACAAATCCTGATGTTTAATATAGGCTGTTGGGCTGGAGGACAGTGGAGATGGGTAATTACCGAAATTCTGTGATGGGGACCCAGAATGTTGTCTGCTCGAAGCTGCTGTGCCCATCAGAAAAGAATCTTATCTCTAGAGGACTTGTAGCTAGACACTAAGAAGCCTGGAATAAATCTCCCAGTACTGTCTCTCTTGAGCTGTGTACGGTCTTCTGGATTAGAGTCCCGTGTTGGGTTCTGACAAAACATGCTTAGATCTTATCACTGCCAGAAGGAAAGAGACAGTCATTTTTTTTTTTTTGCAACAAAGCATACAATTTTCAATTATACATATTCTCAATTATAAATAGCTCCTTTGTGCTTTCAATTTAATGTTAGAATAAAGATTGATGGGAAGAACAAAAATTTATTGCATAAGGGGAAAGGAGTGGACCTTCAAAGCAGACATGATATTCCTTTCTAGTCAACAGGATTGAATCCAGTCCAGAACCAACTAATCATGCGGCAGGTAGGTAGGTAAGGTAAAGAGCGGTTTCTTCCTCAAGGCTGATTTTTTTTTGAATTGACTTAATCTAGTTA
Organism: Rhizomys pruinosus; assembly: GCA_009823505.1. Taxonomy (NCBI): domain Eukaryota; kingdom Metazoa; phylum Chordata; class Mammalia; order Rodentia; family Spalacidae; genus Rhizomys; species Rhizomys pruinosus. The sequence goes on from VZQC01009338.1 coordinate 2,172,912, forward strand.
ATCTAATAATCCAGTTGTCTTTGGCTTAATTGGGCTTTTGTGGCTGTGGGAGAGGAGTTATCCGCCCACTGGTATAAAAAATAATGCTGCAGGATTGAAGAGGTGGCCATCCTTATTAAGAAGCCCTGGCCTCTCTCACTCACAGAAGACCAGTTTATGTGTTTCTACTACCCATGTGTTTGCTAATAAAACTTTCTTTAGCTCAGTTCCAAGCCAGGGAATCTCCGCCCACTCTTGTTTTTGGCTTCTTGGGTTTGCATGCATGTGGTGTACATACCTGCATGTGGTGTACACACATGCATGCAATGCAGGCAAAACACTCCTGCACATAAAAGTAAATCTCTAAAAAAAAGAAGAAACTTCTTTAAGGGCGAGAGAGGGCTCAGCAGCTAAGAGTACTGACTGCTCTTGCCAGAGGACCAGGATTTTTACAAATTTTCCAGCAAGCTATAGTAGTGGGCTAAACAACCATGTCTATAATTCCAGTTTCAAGGATCAAATGTCCTCTTCCTGACCTCCCACCCAAAAAGGCATTGCAGAGAAAAGGGGCGATTTACATACAAGCTCCATGCAATATAGCTCAGACACATAAAATAAAAAATAATAAATAAAATTGTAATAACTGTTTAAAAGAATAAACCATGAAAGCTAACGATCAAGGCAAAGCACTGAGGAACTAGAAAGCAGAGGACGGTGATGTGTTTGATGTGTTTTATACACATTATCAAGATTTCACAGCCTTAAGAACACCACTCGAGTTCAAAGATGGCCAGCTAAGGGTGCTGTGGGCCTTTTTGGATTGCACCTCGGAGGCTCTGGCTGGGGACAGAGCAGAGAGACAAGCAGGGAGTAGGCAAGAGAGTGAGGTGCAAAAGCCAGACATGCAGCAGACACAGACTCCCACATCACAAGGAGCCACACACATTCCAGATGGATCCATAGAACTGGGGGTCAGAGACAACAAGCACACATTTCAAACCTCGTAACAGTTAAATAGTGCTGGTATGTGCGCGTGCGCGTGTGTGTGTGTGTGTGTGTGTGTGTGTGTGTGTGTGTGCTCAATGTGAAGGATTAAAGCCATTTTATATCTGACCAAAGGTACAAGCTGTCAGAAATGATCAGGAAGTGCTTAGTGGATTATTTCCTTCTGATTCCACATAACTGATTTCCTGTTTTTTAGCTGTTGAAACTTTTTTTTTTTTTTGGTCTTTTGAGACAACAGGGTCTCCCTAGCAGCGCCCAGCTGGGTCCTGGAATCACTCTGTAAGCAGCTGGCTTTGAACTCACAAAGATCCGCCTGCCTCTCTCTGCCCCCAAGTGCTAGGGTTAAAGGCGTTGCGAGCCCACGCCTGGCTACTGTTGAAACTTCTTAGCAAACCTCAATATGGGGCATACCTAATGGCTCTTCTTAGTATGGTTCATTTTATATTTTAACATGTTTTTGTTTAGCTTGTAGAGGCCCAACGGGGATGACCACAAGATATGAAATTCCTTACTATTCAGGTTGGAGCACTAGCTTCTGCATCTCAGTCATAGGCCTTCATTTTAAAGTTTAAAACTTGTCCATGGGGCTACAGAGATGGCTCACAGTGGTAGAAGAGCAGGCCTTACTGTATCACAAGGAACCATAGTTTGGTTCCGCAGCACCCGACATGCCTGGCAACTTATGACCCCCTTGTAACTCCAGCCCTCAGTGGAGGTGCTTAGTCTTCCTTCTGGGTCCGTTCTTAGGTTCACTTACACATGGGCACAAACCCACATTTGCACACAATCATATATACGCAATTAAAAGTGATTGTTTAAAAGTCTTTTTTTTTTTAAGTTGTCTATACTTATTTTTCTTAACGAAAAGCATAATTACTAATCTCAGTTGTCAGCCTGAGGTCTTGAATCACCAGGTCTCTGGGAATGCTGGGACTTTGCAAAGGCCTCTGGGGGATTATCTTGATTAGGTTCATTGAATCCAGAAGGACAACCCTGCAAGTCTGGGATCCTCAACTGTATAAAAAGAACATAAGCTGAGCACGGGCATCCATCTCTCTTGGCCTCCTCACTGAGGACAGAGAGCGACCAGCTGCCTCACAGGCATCCATCTCTCTCCTTGCTTTCTAACTGTAGACAGCATGCCAATACGAAGGGGGAGAAGAAGGAAGGGGAGAAAAAGAAAATCCTGCTCTGCAAAGCCCGCAATGGAAAGACAGGTAAACCTTGAGGAGAAATGGTAAGCCAAAATAACCCTTCCCTTTCCTTCCAGAAGTTGTGCGTTTGTCGGGTATGTATATAGCAACATGAAAGGGTAAAAAGCTAATTTTCTTATAATGAAAATAATTATTTTATTTTCTCTGGACCTGTGCCAGATAGCTCCACAGGGGAAAAGGGCTGGCTCCAAGCCCCGAGTTAATGGTAGGAGCTCACAATGGCAGGAAGAGACCCAGCTCCCCACAGGTTGTTTCTTCTCACCTTTACCACCATTTAGGTACATGACAGTTACACCCACACACACACCCAACCACACACCCACAAGTCCCATACCTACAAATAACAACTTGGGGCGGTAGGTTTTTATTTAACCATCTTAAGGTTAACAAACAAGACAGCCTACCATCAAGGGAAACTAAATGCATGAAGCTGAAGGCAGAAACCACAGATGAAGGGTGTCATGCTCGCCTTAGCTTTCCCCCTGGCCTTGTCCCCGAATTTCTCAGCTACCTTTCTTTTTTTTTTTTTTTTTCCTTTCCTTTCCTTTTTTTTTTTTTCCGTCCTTTCTTTTTTTTTTTTATTATTTCTTTATTTTCTGACTTTACTGTATGTCCCCTTCATGCAAGTATTGCAAGTTTGTGCACCCTTTCGTGCACTGTCCACGGAGGTCAAGAAGAGGGTGTCGGATTCCCCTGGAACTGGAGTTCTCCTGGAATTGGAGTTTTCAGACGGTTATCGACGAACCAGGGGTCGTCTGTAAGGGCGCGGCCGGCGCGCTAGAACCAAAAACCGCCTAGGCCATCTCTCCAGCCCCTCAGCTAACATTTTAACCAAAGCCCACACCCCAGGTCCACCTGCCCAGAGATGGCACCAACCACAGTGTGCTGGGCCCATCCCACATCAATGAATCAATCAACCAGAAAAGAAATTCGATAGTTCAGGTTCCCTGAACTTCCCAGGTGACTCTAGGTTTGGGTTAAGTTAATAGCTAAAGCTATGACAAATGGTTATGAGTGAAACTTTAATCAGTTGTTTGATGTTTTTAAAAAGGAGAAAAAAAAACAGTGTGTTTTGAACTATTTCATTTTAAAATTTAAATGAGGCCAGTCCTAGTGTCTGAGTGATTTCCAGGGCCCAGCAAAAGGGGACGCAGAGTTTCCAATCCAATGCCCTAAAGACCAAGAAGGTTAACACGCAAACCAAATACCGAGTCAATTTTTCCCACTCCACACCACCACCCTTCTCAATCATCCAGCCACCATCAATTGGGCCGAGCAGTCAGGCCTGCCGGGAAAAAAGGCCGCGTCTTTCCCGAGATCTATGCGAACAAATGCTACTGCAAAGCAAAACTAACTCACCAGGAAGTAGATGCTTCTTCTGGTGCCGTACCAGTGTATGTGGGGGAGAAACGCGGAGAACAAGGTGATGAGTGGCTGTCCTTCTAGAACTGGGAGAATTCCAGGGGAAAAGAAAAAAAAATCTAAAGTCAACAATGAAGGAATCATAGTGGTATCAGGCAAGAGGAGCCAGGAAGCAGCTGCTGAGATTGCCAAGAAGCTGGAAAAGCAGGAGAAGAAACGCTTGAAGAAGGAAAAGAAGCGACCAGCTGCACTGGCCCCGGGCTCTTCAGAAAACACGGAAAGTAGTAGTTAGTGCTTCAGAAGGACGTGAGGAGATATGGGAAAACCCCGAAAGAAGGAAAAAACAAAGCCCCAAGATGTTCCTCAGGAAAATGGAATGGAAACACAGAGGCAAAAGGAAAGAAAGAAAGAAAGAAGAAAGAAAAAGAAAAAGAAAGGCTCTCCTCCCCAAGGAGGAGGAGTGGGTCAGTGATCTGAAGAGGCTGCTACTACCAGCACAAGCCCTCCTGTTTGGAAGAGAAAGGAGTCTGCACCTAAGAAGGAAACAGGCAGCAGTGAGCACAACATACACCTTCCAACTCCATAATTAATATTAACTAGTAACACCCAATAAAAGATCACAAAAAATTAAGTGAATTTACAACCGCACTGACAAGACGTGTTAAATGGGGGAGTCCCCCATATCGCATGTATTTAGAAAATCGACCCTGGGGCTAGAGGACCGCCTAGCTGTAGTAAATTGAGAGGATGACAATCTGTTACTAGGGTAACAGGCACATTCAAGAACATGATGTTGATTATTCTTCAAAATGGTCCTGGATCGTGGGGCTGGAGAGATAGCCTAGCGGTTGAGAGCACCAACTGCTCTTGCAGAGGACCCGGGTTCGATCCCCAGCACCCACATGGCAGCTAAGAACCGTCTGTAAGTCCAATTCCAGGAGAACTCCAGTTCCATGGGAATCTGAGACCCTCTTCTGACCTCTGCGGCATTGCACGACAGGGTGCACAAACCTACATGCAGACAGTACATTCATACACATACAAAAATAAATTTAAAAAAATTTTAAAAAAAGTTAACAAAAAACCAAAATGGTCCTGGATCTTGTCACCTACTTTTAAATGAAGAAGCTAAGGCCCAGCGGACGCAGTGGCTTGTCCAAGGTTCTGTAGTTAATCTGTGCTCTAGTTTCTTCTCTATGGCTCGGGCAGAAAGCAACTCAGGGGAGAGCGGGTTTATTCAGCTTAGTATTCCAGGTTTCCATCAATCACAGCAGGAACTCAAAGCAGCTGGTTACATAGTCCACACTCAAGAGCAGAGAGATGTAAATAATGTGCATGCTTAGCCTAGTACCCAGCCAGCCTTCTCCTCTCTCACACAGTCCAGGACTCAAAGCAGGGTATTCTGCTGCCCACAGTGGGCTGGGTCTTCCCATGTCAATAAAGGCAATCAAGACACCTCCCTATAGACACGCCCACAGGCTGACCTGATCCAGACAATCCCTACCTGAGACTTTCCCCAGGTGATTCTGTTACTATAATGATTTGTGTGTCTAAACTGGGAATATAGCATTGTTTATCTCAGATGAGTCAAGTTGGATATGCAGTAAATATTCATTGTCACCTAGGGCATGACACTATTTTCCAGAACAAGAAATAGTCTCTGTCCTCATTAAGCTTACAATCTTCTGAAATTAAACACAAAGCCAGAACAGCATAATAAAATATTGTCAAGTGAGATATCTCAAACTTAAAATCTGAATGGGGGGGGTGGTGCAGCAGATAAGGGCACTAACTAATCTTCTAAAGGACCAAATCTGATTACCAGCACCTACCTAGTGGCCCAAACCATTCATAACTCCAGTCCAAGGGGATCCTACGCCTTCTTCTGGTCTCTTTGGACACTGCATGCACATGGTACACTTAAATACATGTAGGCAAAACACTCATTCACATAAAATAAAAATAATAAAATTTGGGGCTGGAGAGAATGGCTCAGCGGTTAAGAGCACCAACTGCTCTTGCAGAGGACCCGGGTTCAATTCCCAGCACCCATGTGGTGGCTAAGAACCGTCTTTAACTCCAGTTCCAGGGGAATCCAATGCCCTCTTCTGACCTCGGCATTGCACAACACGGGTGCACAGACCTACATGCAGACAGTACACTCATACACATAAAAAATAATAAAAAAATTTAAAAAAGTATTGTCTCCATCATCTCAAGGATGAGATTCCTAGGGGCAGACATGGTGGCAAGAAAAAAATTCAATAAAAAAAAAAATATTCCTAGTCAGTTCAACTAAAAAAAAATAAAATAAAATTTTAAGCAACTAAAATTTTAATTTTTAAAAAATAAAGCTCAGAGGATTGAAGTGGTTTCTGTGTTCTAGTGGGCTGACGTCATGCAAATTTAAGCTTAGTAGATGCTTTTCTCTTTTTTATTTTTATTTATTTATTTATTTANATTATACATATTCTCAATTATAAATAGCTCCTTTGTGTTTTCAATTTAATGTTAGAATAAAGAGTGATGGGAAACACAAATTTATTGCATAAGTAAATGAGTGGAACTTCAAAGCAGACATGTATTCTTCTAGTCAACAGGAGTTGAGATCTCCCTGGCGACCAGCTTATGAAGCAAGCGCGGTAGGTAGGTAAGCGCTGGGTGCTTCAGCAAGGCTTGATTGTTGATTGATTTCACCTAGTTTCTGTTACAATCCAGTTGTCTTTTGCTTAATTGGCTTTTGTGGGCTGTGGGGGGGGGTGGGTTATTTCCTCCCAGCTGGTATAAATATATGTTGTAGGGATTGAAGAGGTGGCTCCTTGATTAAGAGCCCTGGCTGCTCTCACAGAAGACCAGGTTGAGTTGCTACTACCCATGTGGTGGCTAATAACTGTCTGTAACTCCAGTTCCAGGGAATCTGACGCCCTCTTTTGGCTTCTGTGGGCACTTCACGCATGTGGTGTACATACCTGCATGTGGTGTACACACATGCATGCATGCAGGCCAAACACTCCTGCACATAAAAGTAAAATCTGCTAAAAAAATTAAAAATTAAAACTTTCTTTAAGGGGGCCTAGAGAGTTGGCTCTAGCAGCAAGAGTACTTGAACTCTGCTCTGGCAGAGGACCCAGGTTCAATTTCAGCAAGCATATATGGCTAACAAACCCTCTTTAACTCCCAGTTCCAAGGGAATCCAAAACCACCTTCTGACCTCTGCAGAAATCGCACAACATGGGTGCCTTGTATATGTGCAGGGAAAACACTAATACACATAAATAAAAATAATACATAAAAGGTTGAATCGCTTTAAAGAATAAACCATGAAAGCTAACGATCAAGGCAAAGCACTGAGGAACTAGAAAGCAGAGGACGGTGATGTGTTTGATGTGTTTTATACACATTATCAAGATTTCACAGCTAGCTGTTGAAACTTCTTATCAAACTCAATATGTGCGTACCCTAATGGCTCTTAGTATTGTTCATTTTATTCTTTAACATGGTTTTTGTTTAGCTCTGTAGAGGCCAACTGGAATGACCACAAGATATGAAATTCCTTACTATTCAGGTTGGAGCACTAGCTTCTGCATCTCAGTCATAGGCCTTCATTTTAAAGTTTAAAACTTGTCCATGGGGCTACAGAGATGGCTCAGTGGTAAAGAGCAGGCACTGACTGCTCTCACAGAGGACCAGAGTTTGGTTCCCAGCACCCACATCTGGCAACTTATGACCCCCTGGAACGCCTAGCCTAGGGGGAGGCGAAGTCTGTCTGTTCGCTGAGGGGCACTAACACTATGGGGCATCGACCACTGGGCACAAACCCAAATTGCACACAATCATTATTACACAATTAAACGTGATTGTTTAAAATTAAAAGTCTTTTTTTTTTTAAGTTGTCTATATATTTTTCTTACGCGAAAAGCCATAATTAACTACTCCAGTTGTTCAGCCTGAGGTCTTGAATCCCCAGGGTCTCTGGGATGCTGGGATTTGCAAAGGCCTCTGGGGGCTTATCTTATTATGTCATTGGAATCCAGGACGGAAACCCCCTGCAAGTCTGGGATCCTTCAACTGTCTCTTAAAAGAAGAACATAAGCTGGCACCGGGCATCCATCTCTCTTGGCCTCCTCACTGAGGACAGAGAGCGACCAGCTGATACAGGATCCATCCTCTCCTTCCTTGCTTTCTATGAATGTAGGGACATTTAATGCCTTAGCTCCTGCTGACAGCCTGCCATTCTGACAGGGGACAGTAACCTTGATAGAAGCCCAACAAATAACGCCCTTCCTCCATGAAGGTGCTTTTCGCTCAGGGTAGTTTTAGTATAGCAACAGGAAAGGTAACAAAGCTAATTTTCTTATAATTAAAATAATTATTTTATTTTATCTGGACCTGCCAGATAGCTCAACAGGGTAAAAGGGCTTGCTGCCAAGCCTGATGGCCTGAGTTAGATCCCAGGAGCTCAGCGTGGTGGAGGGAAGAACCAGCTCCCACAGGTTGTCTTCTGACCTTTACACACATGGAGGTACAGACATGTACACACACACACACACACACACACATACATACAAATAACAACTTGGGGAGGAAAGGTTTTATTTTATCTTACCAGGTTTACAGCTCTACTCTCAATGGAAACCAAGGCAGGTAGCTTGACGAGCAGAAGGAAACACAGAGGAAGGAGGGGTGCTGCTCCCTGGCCTGTCCCCTGCATTGCTCAGCTACCTTTCTTTTTTTTTTTCTTTTTTTTTTCTTTTATTTTTATTATTTCTGTATGTGTATGAATGTACTGTCTGCATGCAAGTTTGTGCACCCGTGTCGTGCAGTGCCGCGGAGGTCAGAAGAGGGTGTCGGATTCCCCTGGAACTGGAGTTCTCCTGGAATTGGAGTTTCAGACGGTTCGATCGAACCCGGGTCCTCTGTAAGAGCGGCCGGCGCTCTTAACCGCTAGGCCATCTCTCCAGCCCCTCAGCTACCTTTCTTATACAGCCCAGGTCCACCTGCCTAGCGCAGGCAGCACCACAGTGGGCTGGGCCCTCCCACATCAATTATCAATCAACCAGAAAAGAAATTCGATAGTTCAGGTTCCCTGAACTTCCCAGGTGACTCTAGGTTTGGGTTAAGTTAATAGCTAAAGCTATGACAAATGGTTAATGTGAACTTTAATCAGTTGTGTTTTAAAAGGAGAAAAAAAAGTGTTTTGAACTATTTCATTTTAAAATTTAAATGAGGCCAGTCCTAGTGTCTGAGTGATTTCCAGGGCCCAGCAAAAGGGACCGAGTTTCCAGAGCCCTAAAGACAAGGGGTAACGCACCAAAATACCGAGTCATTTCCCACTCCACCTCATTGGCCGAGCAGCTGCCGGGAACAAAGGCCGCGTCTCCCGATATCTAGCGAACAAATGCTACTGCACCATGAATTGATTGCTTCTCTGGTGCCTACAAGTGTATTTGGGGAGAAACGCTGAGAACAAGGTGAGGAGTGGCTGTCTTTCTATGAGACTGGAGAAATTCCAGGGAAAAATCTAGAAGTCATGAAGGAAGCAATGGTTCAGGCAGAGGAAGCCGCTGCTGAGATTACCAAGAAGCTGGAAAAACAGGAGAAGAAACGCTTGAAGAAGGAAAAGAAGCGACCAGCTGCACTGGCCCCGGGCTCTTCAGAAAACACGGAAAACAGTAGTTAGTGCTCCAGAAGGACGTGAGGAGATATGGGGAAAACCCCAAAAGAAGGAAAAAACAAAGCCTCAAGCGGTTCCTCAGGAAAATGGAATGGAAGATCCACCTGTCCCTTCTTCCCCTCAACGAAAGAAAAAGAAAAAGAAAAAGAAAGCTCTCCCCAAGGAGGAGGAGTGGGTCAGTGATCTGAAGAGGCTGCTACTACCAGCACAAGCCCTCCTGTTCGGAAGAGGAAGGAGTCTGCACCTAAGAAGGAAACGGCCAGTGAGCCACAACAGACACCTTCCCAACTCCATGATTAACCCCAATAAAAGTCACAAAAATTAAGTGAATTACACACAATGACAGTTAATGGGGAGTCACATATCCAGTATTGAGAAGCCACCTGGGGCTAGAGACAGCCTAGCTGTAGTAAAGTGAGAGGATGACAATCTGTTACTAGGGTAACAGGCACATTCAAGAACATGATGTTGATTATTCTTCAAAATGGTCCTGGATCGTGGGGCTGGAGAGATAGCCTAGCGGTTGAGAGCACCAACTGCTCTTGCAGAGGACCCGGGTTCGATCCCCAGCACCCACATGGCAGCTAAGAACCGTCTGTAAGTCCAATTCCAGGAGAACTCCAGTTCCACGGGAATCTGAGACCCTCTTCTGACCTCTGCGGCATTGCACGACAGGGTGCACAAACCTACATGCAGACAGTACAGTCATACACATACAAAAATAAATTTAAAAAAATTTTAAAAAAAGTTAACAAAAAACCAAAATGGTCCTGGATCTTGTCACCTACTTTTAAATGAAGAAGCTAAGGCCCAGCGGACGCAGTGGCTTGTCCAAGGTTCTGTAGTTAATCTGTGCTCTAGTTTCTTCTCTATGGCTCGGGCAGAAAGCAACTCAGGGGAGAGCGGGTTTATTCAGCTTAGTATTCCAGGTTTCCATCAATCACAGCAGGAACTCAAAGCAGCTGGTTACATAGTCCACACTCAAGAGCAGAGAGATGTAAATGTGTGCATGCTTAGCCTAGTACCCAGCCAGCCTTCTCCTCTCTCACACAGTCCAGGACTCAAAGCAGGGTATTCTGCTGCCCACAGTGGGCTGGGTCTTCCCATGTCAATAAAGGCAATCAAGACACCTCCCTATAGACACGCCCACAGGCTGACCTGATCCAGACAATCCCTACCTGAGACTTTCCCCAGGTGATTCTGTTACTATAATGATTTGTGTGTCTAAACTGGGAATATATCATTGTTTATCTCAGATGAGTCAAGTTGGATATGCAGTAAATATTCATTGTCACCTAGGGCATGACACTATTTTCCAGAACAAGAAATAGTCTCTGTCCTCATTAAGCTTACAATCTTCTGAAATTAAACACAAAGCCAGAACAGCATAATAAAATATTGTCAAGTGAGATATCTCAAACTTAAAATCTGAATGGGGGGGGTGGTGCAGCAGATAAGGGCACTAACTAATCTTCTAAAGGACCAAATCTGATTACCAGCACCTACCTAGTGGCCCAAACCATTCATAACTCCAGTCCAAGGGGATCCTACGCCTTCTTCTGGTCTCTTTGGACACTGCATGCACATGGTACACTTAAATACATGTAGGCAAAACACTCATTCACATAAAATAAAAATAATAAAATTTGGGGCTGGAGAGAATGGCTCAGCGGTTAAGAGCACCAACTGCTCTTGCAGAGGACCCGGGTTCAATTCCCAGCACCCATGTGGTGGCTAAGAACCGTCTTTAACTCCAGTTCCAGGGGAATCCAATGCCCTCTTCTGACCTCGGCATTGCACAACACGGGTGCACAGACCTACATGCAGACAGTACACTCATACACATAAAAAATAATAAAAAAATTTAAAAAAGTATTGTCTCCATCATCTCAAGGATGAGATTCCTAGGGGCAGACATGGTGGCAAGAAAAAAATTCAATAAAAAAAAATATTCCTAGTCAGTTCAACTAAAAAAAAATAAAATAAAATTTTAAGCAACTAAAATTTTAATTTTTAAAAAATAAAGCTCAGAGGATTGAAGTGGTTTCTGTGTTCTAGTGGGCTGACGTCATGCAAATTTAAGCTTAGTAGATGCTTTTCTCTTTTTTATTTTTATTTATTTATTTATTTATTTTTATGTCTATGATTGTACTGTCTGCATGCAGGTCTGTGCACCCGTGTCCTGCAATGCCTCGGAGGTCAGAAGAGGGCATCGGATTCCCCTGGAACTGGAGTTAAAGATGTTCTCAGCCACCATGTGGGTGCTGGGGATCGAACCCGGGTCCTCTGCAAGAGCAGTTGGCACTCTTAACCACTAGGCCATCTCTCCAGCCCCAACCTTCACTATATTTTTTGGTCTTTTTTCAGAGAAGGTTTCTGTATAGCCCCAGCTGGTCTGCACCTCATTATGTAGACCAGGCTAGCCTCAATCTCACAGAGCTCTGCCTGCCTCCACCTCCCAAGTGCACTCCGCCACAGCCAACTCTTTTGATCTATAAGAATCAATAAGCAGCAGAACAGAGGGACAAGCATGAAAACTGGAGGGATGTCTCCCCGAATGAAGAATGGGGTTGGACCAGCCCTTCTGGAATGGTTCCCCCTGTAGTCCCAGCCCTGAGAGGAAGAGACAGGAGGGTCAGAGGTTCAAGATCATCCTTCCCGACATGTCAAGTGGAAGCTGTAAAAAGAAGACAGACAAGGTGGTTCCATAACAGGGAAAAGTTATTTCAGATTACACCTGGGTAGGACTCTCATGAAGGGAAGGCAAGAGATCAAACTTCTTTTTTAGGCTTGATTAAGAGGTCTTGTAGGGGCTGGAGAGATGGCTCAGCAGTTAAGAGCACTGACTGTTCTTGCAGAGGACCCGGGTTTGATTCCCAGCACCCACATGGTGGCTAAGAACCGTCTTTAACTCCAGTTCCAGGGGAATCCAATGCCCTCTTCTGACCTCCACGGCATTGCATGACACAGGTGCACCTACATGCAGACAGTACACTCATACACATAAATAATAATAATAATAATAATAATAATAATAATAATAATAATAATAGAGGTCTTGTAGCAGGGGTTAGCCATGAACCTGATTGCTCAAGAGGGTAAATGGTCTTACAGGTTAGGTCAGATAGCGATAAAGGAGTCACAAGAATGGTATTTGCAGAGCTGACTCAGGAAATTCACTTGAGAATTTGAAACTGTTAACCACAGAAAAAGGGCACAAATCAGGGTGGAACGAGGGCTGCCTCTTGAGATAAGACAGCTGTGTTCATGTTCTTCTAGATGCCTGTTTTGGTTACTTGGGATTCTGTGTCTCGGAGAAAAAGCACATAAAATTAAAAAAATATTTTATTCATTATTTTTATTTTATGCATATGAGTGTATTGCCTGCATGTATGTAAGTGTATCCCTGTTGTGCAAGGCCCACAGAAGTCAGAAGAGGGCAGTGGATCCCCCTGGAACTGGAGTTAAAGACAATTGTTAGCCACCTGTAAGTGCTGGGAATTGAACTCAGGTCTTCTTTCTGCAAGAGCAGCCACTGCTCTTGACGCTGAGCCATCTATCTCTCCAGCTCCAAGAAATAAAGGTTTTGAATTTAAAAAATTATAAGGGGCCAGTAGATGGCTTAAAGGGTATAAAAAGCACTTGCCATGCACATTCAAGGACATGAGTTTGATCCCCAGAATCCAGCCAGCTACAGCTGAGTGTATCTGTGATCCCAGAACTCCTACAGCAAGACAGGAGGTATACACAGGAGATGGCTCTGAAGTCTGCAGGCCAACTAGCTTACAGTGCAGTGTGGTAGAAACAAGCAAGACCCTGCCTGCCTCCACAAGGCAGCAGAAGAGAACTGACGGTGGAAGTCCCTGTCTGACCTACACCAGGTTCTGCCTGTAGCACACCCGACCCAGCAAACAACAAGTAAAACCCATCAGGCTGACAAAGGGACTGTCCTGTGAAGGAGACTGACTGAAGACACTGATTTTATCAGTAAAAACTGTGCTCATTCTATACCGTGAGATCATTTCTAGAACAGTGCAATAGCATCCTTTAACTCCATACATGATACCGAACCCATAGTTATGCAAATTAGAGGATTTTCCCTTAAAAAATCCCAAAGGCAATAATCCTTTAAGAGTACCTTGGAGGTCAACCAGGTCATTCATTGTACAAGTCAGGGACCTTCAAGTTCAGGCACTAAGTAATCCAAAGTCACACATTCTATCCATTACTCCAGACCAGCACATCTAGGTTTTCTTTCTAGCTAATAAGCTGTGGAGAGAAGAGAGGAGGGGAAGGGAGGGGAGAGGAGGGGAGGGGAGGGGAAGGGAAGGGAGAGGAGGGGAGGGGAGGGGAAGGAAGGGGAGGGGAGGGGAGGAGAGGGGAGGAGAAGAGAGGAGAGGACAGGACAGGAGAGGAGAGGAGAGGAGAGGAGAGGAGAGGAGAGGAGAGGAGAGGACAGGAGAGGGGAAATAGAGAAAATCGGAAGGTTTCTGAGGGCAACCTTCAGAAGGCCAGGGTCTGAATCTGTTCCCATCCTCTCTGCTATGACCTTAGGCTGGTTTCTGAACTCTGCTGAGATTCAGAATCTTGAGTGTGGGGTGAGAATGACACAGACCTTGTGTGGCAGTAAAGATCTGGAGAATGATGAGATGAGCCAACCCCTGAACCTCTGGATAAGCCCTGTCTGGGCTGTGCTCTCTACAAAGTTGTGCTTCCTTGTATGGTCTTCAGAAAGTTGCTTCCGAATAGGCTCTCAGGTGTTCCAGATTCCGGGATCTCATTCACACAAGCCTTCTGCCCCAACCTGCCCTGTGACACCTACATTTTCTCAGTTCTCCCAGGTGCTCCTGGAGTCCTAACTTCCTGTGGCCAGCCTGTTCCTTGTCTTCAAGATCCTGCTGGAATGATTCAGACACTGACCATCTTCAAAAATGTGTCTACAAGCCTACTTCCCTTTGTATCTTCACAGTGCTGCAGGAAAGGCTGGACAGCAGTTGACTCACAGGGGTGCCACAGAAACTCAGTGATTTGACCATAATCAAGAGACCCACTGTCCCTCTGAAATGAGGTTCGAATCTCAGCTTTGTCCCTTGCTTCTTTATGGCCATCAGTGAGTTCCAGAGTTTTACTGAGCCTCAGTTTCTCCATCTATAAAACCAGGGATGTTTGTAGAATGTCCTATGGGGGCTGCATAGGTTGCATATAAGGAACTGAGTACATGGAGGGTATTTAGCAAGCCACATTGGAATCCAATTTGTCATCTGTCCGCCACTCCCACTGGAAGGATGCTCTTCCATGTCTGAACGGAGGAAGCTCGCTCTGTCTTTGTCAGCAGTCTCTGATTTCATGCCTCAGAAACCAGCTTTAGATGACAAACAGCAATGAGGATTTTTGCCAAGACACTGGAAGGTCAAAGTGGACGAGCCAAAATGAATTCACTGTGGGAATTTGACTGTGAAACTTCCTGCACAGGCTCTTTCACTTAAACTTGGTCCCCAGCTGATAGCACTGTTTGGGGAGATGGGTGCTGCTGGGACAAAATGGTCATTGTTATAGGTATGGGTTGGGGTCTGAGGACAGCCATTAGAATTGCCAAGTGCTTGTGTCCCAGAACAAAGAATTTGACCAAGATAAGATGCAAAGAATAAGTGACTGTGAGGTGCCCAGCTCTAAGTGACACATCGACAGTGCAAGTTCTACACCCAAAGCTCAGGGAACATTGCAGAAGACGGTGCAGAAAGGTTGTCAGGGCCAGAGAGTCAATGCATTCTAGACGTAATCGGGAAGCTACGTCAAGGAAATCTCCTCAGGACCGCAGTCTAAGGAGATCTGCATACAGATAAAACCAAGGCAAATGAGGACATTTTTATGGGGCTCCCACCTCAAGATGAAGAGCTACAGGTTGTCAATGGATGCTGAGGGAGGGAGAATCATTTTTCCCCAGGGACGAGTTCCCTGATAGGTTATCGGATCCCAACTGGTCAGCCCTAAACACAGGTGCACACAGGCACCACCAAATGGATTCAGTGCATTATATACATATATATACATATAATATATACACATATGCAAACATATATATTATATTTAAATATATGTTTGTATATGTAACACTAATAAAGAAGAGGGTATAAAATTGTGAGGAGGTGGAGGGCATGGGAAGAGTCAGAAGGGGACTGGGGGGGTGAAAATAATGCAAATACAATAGTCATGTGTGAAAGTCTAAAAAAATAAACTGTTATTAAAAATCAGGCCAAGAACACATGGATGGTGAAATAAATAGAGGCAGTTTATTTAGAGAGCTCTTCCAAGGGTCGAAGCAAGCAGGAAGCTGGGAGAGATCAGAGGTTCAATAGCTCCAGGCAGGAGGGTCCTGACCCTTTCTGGGTCGTTTATGTGTCCCAATTTTCCCGCATGTATACACTGCTCACTTCTCCCGAGTGCTCTGTCCACACAGGCTGCCGCCTTCTTCATGTTGATCTTGATGCTACTCTCTCCTCTTTCCTCCCTGTCACAGCTGGGACAGGGTCTTGAGGTGCTGTAGGCTGGCCTCACTTCCTGCCCATTCTATTCCCCATTCTCTGCTTCTTGACTCCTAATTGCTAACTACTGCCTTGTGCTCCAGCCACCCCAACCGACCATGCAGTCAAACCGTGAGCCAAAACAAAACCTTCCTTTCTTAAGTTGCTTCTTTTTTTTTTATGACACAGGGTCTCCCTGTAGCCCCAGCTGTCCTGGAGCTCACTATGTAGACCAGGCTGGCCTTGAACTCAAAGAGATCCGCCTGCCTCTGCCTCCCAAGTGCTGGGATTAAAGGCGTGCACCACCACTCCCGCCTTAAATTGCTTCTTGTAAGGCGTCCATCCCAGTTAGCAATGTCTGTCAACCTGAGATAGCCCAGGGCCACTTGAGAGGAAAGCTGGGTTCAGGAATTACCTAGATCAGACTGGCGTGTGGGCGTGTCTGTGAGGAGTGAGGAGGGCCAGTGGGGGGGTTGTCCTGATTTCGCTGATGTAGGAGGGCCCTGCCCACTGTGAGTGACACCCTTCCCTGGACAGGTGGTCCCACAGCTGTGAGTCAGCCTGCAAGCAGTGTTCCTCCGTGATTTCGGCTTCAACCCCCTGCTTGCGTCCCTGCGCTGACTTCCTTCAGTGATGTCCTCAAAGCTAAGCCAGATGACTCCCTAAGCTCTTTTGGTCGCACAGTGTTTTAGCATAGCAACAGGATTCAAACCACGACCTTTCATATTTGGTCACAGCAATAAGAAAACTAACTAAAACAATTACCTTCTGGGAAGGACCAAGCATGGCCCAGGATCTTCACTTGGCCCTTGGAGTGAGTGTTGAATGTTTTTTAGTACCAACCGCCATTTCCCCACCTTGTGCACATCTTTCTTAATGCAAAGTCCAAACTTATGACAGGGAAAAATCTAACTGAATTGGCCTAGGCTGTGGGCAGGGGTGGCAGTTGTCCACTGAGTAAGAGCGACTGTTACAAAGTAGAAACGCTATCAAGTTAACGACATCAAGAGCAGAAGAGGGGATGACTCCTCTGTCTTATGTTTAGTCACTATGGAAAGCCATACCAGTACCTTGGGCATGGTTGATGCTCAATAAATATTGAAAGGTTGATACATTTTGTTGATTTTGTTATAGTCACCAGACATTCTCGTACAAACAAAAAATCAAATTAATTTACATCTTTACTGACTTTTCCAAGCTCCTAAATTCAGCTCCCCTACCTCTAAGTACCCACTAACAAAGCATTCGATCAATAATAATTCACATAATTAGCTTGCTCATGTGAACCAATAACTTCCTAGGGCTTAACTGCTTCCCTTCACAACTTCAGCAGGAGGTGCCAGGTACCTTGCCAAAAATTTGATAAGCCTTAGAACTGAAGGTGAATACAATGAATTGCAGAAGGTTGAAATCTTTAAGTTTAATTCTTGAAAAATTACATCACACAACAGGATCATGGTGAAGTATTTCTAATTTATTTCCAAATGAATAAACAGAATTTTTACCAGCACGGGTCTATGGTTGGGAAAAGTTAAATACTTGCCAAGCATAGGCTCTGGTTGCTACTATCAATACAAAGTCACGAGCCAGGCATGGCTGCACACACCTTTGATCCCAGCACTCAGGAGGCAGAGGCAGGTGGGTCTGTGAGTTCCAGGCCAGCCTGGCTGGTCTACATAGCAAATTCCAAGCCAGCCGGGGCTACACAGTAAGACCCTGTCTCAAAAAAAAAAAGTAATGTAGCTCACATAGAAAGAATTCCTAAACACATGCCCTGCTATTGAAAACAATAACCCCTGAATCCCACCCGTCCCAACACTTTGATGACATGAGTGACTGTAGTTGCTCAAGCCTGTCTGTTTGGTTTTGTCTTCACTCCTTCCTCTTTGCCGTCCTCTGCAATGTGTTCTTTCAAATAGTTAACTAACTTGCTAGAGGACATGTCAGAAAGTGCTGTCTGCCTTTGACAATGTCTTCATCAGAAGGGATTTCCATGATGAAAACCTGAGGAATTCATTAATTATCTGTAACTGGATTTCACCTCTTTAACCTTAACTGGTGAGCAAACCTGAGCTAAATAAACATCTGACCATCCAATCTCTCCCACTTAAGGTTAACTTGAGTTTATTATTCAGGCCACTGCCCTTGTGTATTAGGCAATGCATAAATTACGCATACTAATTACCCTGGATGGGGCACACTTTAATGAATTCTTTTAATTAAACTGCAACACCGTGGTTTTGCACAGGACAGTCTATATTTCATCCTTAAACTACGTTAACCTTCATCTTTGTCAGGGCAGCTCACACGACCAACCTGAGCTGTTCTGAGTTTAATTCTTCTAAGTATATATGTTCCATACACCCCCCTTGACTATTAGAGGAAAATTTGAAAAATGTTTCTCTTCTGCATTGGGATTAAGAAATTAGACACCTCTATGAGAAGTATGATTTATCTGGAATACTGAGGTGTATGTGGTGGGGAACATAAAACAAAGCAAAACTGAAATGATTGTATCAACGAGCAAAGCACTGCCACCTTTGAAATGTAATAAAAGTCCCATTAACAGAGTTCTTATTTGGGTGTACCACATGGCAGCTATCACCCTCATATTGTGATCTTTATGTCTTTAAATTTGTAGTAAAAAATCTGTACTCTGAGCCCAGTTTTCCATGATGCAATTAGTCCCGTTGGGGCTGAAGAGATGGCTCAGTGGTTAAGAGTGCTCACTGTTCTTGCACAGGACCTAGATTCAGTTCCCAGGACCCACAGCTCACAACCACCTTTAACTCCAGCTCCGGGGACCCAATGTCCACTTCTGGCCCCTACAGGCATTTGCATTCACACACATACACACACACACACACACACACTTTAAAATAAAACAAGTCTTTAAAAACTTAGTCCTTTATTATCAAGTGGACACAGGACTAGGAAGAGGAAATCAGTATGTGTTTTGGACTTGAGTTCTGATTTTGTTTTTCCATTAAGCTCTTGGCCAGTAAACTGATTGCACTGAGTTATACTAATATCCACCCCCCTCCTTGCTGTCCTGCTATCTGATGCAGGAAGATTGGGGAGGTGAGGAAAGAAGAGGATCAAAGAACTATCAAGATGCCTGGGACACGAGGACTGTGGACCCCAGAACCAGAATACTATAAGGCTATGTAAGTTGTGTTCGCTTGTAAGAAAGAGGAACTTGCTTGTTTAGATATGTTTGTCATACATAGATAAATTTGGGAAGACGTGCAAAAAAGAAACTGTTGAAAGAGTTTGTCTTGGGAAACTATTAGAGGTCAGAGCTGGGGGTGGGTATTGACTGTATAACCTGTTCCTTCTCTACCCTTTGTCTCTATCCGTCATGAGTACATACTTCCTTATCCAAAAACTTGAGACAATAAAAATAGCTAGAGAGTTCGGAGTTCACCGACAGAGACGCGTGTTTCGATATAAACTGAAGTGCGAGGATAAGTGCAAATATAAACTATTCTGCAAATACAGGATTGTGGCTGCACTCATTTGGCAGAGAGCTTTCCCAGCATGCACTATGCTCTGGCCTCCATCCCCCTCCCTGTATTAACCAGGCTTGATGGCACACTCCTCTATCCTGGCATGGGGAAGTAGAGGCAGTGGGATCTGACATTCAAGGCCATCCTCCACTGCTGTATTAGTTGGAGTTCTATTCCTTCTAAGAGGAACAGAATCCATAGGATGAAGATACATTACAAAGGGGATTTGTTAGATTGGCTTCCACGACACAGGCTGGGGAGTCCAATAACTACTGTCTTCACAGTGGAAAGACTGGAAACCCAGTAGTTGCTTAGTTCATGAAGCTGAATGCCTTAGGAATCCCATTCTGGTACTGAAAATCTGGAAGCTTCTCAGAAAGCCACTTGTCTCTATTCCACACTGGAAGGCTGAAGAAGCTGGGTTCTGACAGAAGAGGACGGTGGAAATAGCAGCAGACATAGGGAAGAGGCACTCAGAGCAGGGGGAGGTGGGCAGGCCAAGGCCACACTGCTTGCTTTTCCCTCAGACTGCTCTATGTCTGGGCCACCACCGGAAGGTGCCCCCTCCCCTTGGGAAGGACCTTCTCCCTGCTCAGTTAATTCCTCAAGGAAATTCCTTCACAGACTCATCCAGAGGCCACCCTCCCAGAGCCAACAAGTTAACAACTGAAATTAACCATGGAGAATTCATAGTGAGTTCCTGGCCAGCCTGGGATCCGTGAGACTCTGTATAAACAAACAAACAAATAAGTAAATAAATATTCTGCAGAGATAGACAAGCATGTCTGGCAAAGTCAGAGAATGCTTCTTAGAAGAGATACCATTTAAGTTAGCTTTAAGTATGCTTTAGTTATCTTTATTTGTTTTGTTTTGTTTTGTTTTGTTTTGAGATAGCCTAGCTTACTTAGGGAATTCCAGGGCAGAAAGAGGTCCTGTTTCAAAAGCCAAGGTGGACAGCACTTGATAAATGGCCCTTGAGGTTGTCCCCTGGCCTTCACGTATACATATATACATATATTGGCATACCATACATGTGTGTATTCCTTCCCCGACACGAACAGGCAAATGTGCGTATAAAGACTATGGACTACATTTTTAATCAGCAAAGTCTGGTTTTTGACCTCCACCTTGCACTAAACGTAGGATAGACAGACAGAGTGAAGACCTGAAGGTATCAACTTCCATATTTTGTGATTGATAGAATTCCTTACTCTTGGGGCTACTGAAGATCCCTGATACAGGATGGTGAGTTGGCTCATTCTGTAAAGAGGTTTGCAATGAAAGCCTGATGACCCCAGTTCTATCTCCAAAACCCACATAAAGACGGAAGGAGAGAACTGACTCCATTAAATTGTCTTCAGTCCATCACACACTTGTCTTGGCACACATGTGTCCACATGCACGTATTATGTGTATGTAAGCAAGGAATCCTCAAAAGGGACTGGGCAGAATTTGATATGCTCTCAAGGCCTCTTGGAAATTCCCTTTGCATAATGCCTTGACAGAGGGGTGGAGCCAGCTGATTTATCTATGGGCTGTTCCGAAGCTGGTATGGTTGATATCTTTCAATTATTTACTAGGCCACAACTATGCACCACACACAGGGATTACAATGACAGATGTCGAAGGGACCTTGCTCTCCAATAGCTTAAAAAGAAGTTGCATGCTCTAACTGAATCTGAGAATATGTTCCCCAGCTGAAGCCTTACCCAGCCAGGGATGAACTGGACTCTTCCCGTGAAGCCTCCATTGCAGGGTGGTGATGGTGAGTAACTAAGATAGTGGATTGTGAAGCGATTAGCAAGGCAATGCAGCAGGCAACTAGCAAGTCATCTGTGTTTGTTGCTGGGATTAGTATGAAGAAAGCAGGTGTGTCAAAGTTGTAGCAAAGAATGCCAAGTACTTGGATCATAGATTCATACGAACGTGGGAAACTAGAGGCCTGGGGTGAATTATTAAATACAAAAATGCTACTTTTATCAACTTACTTAAAAATGAAGTGTTGGGCCAGTGAGCTGGCTCAGCAGGTAAAAGTCCTTGCTGCCAAGTCTGATGAGCTGAGTTCAGTCCCAAAGACCCACCTAGTGAAGGAGAGAACTGACTCCTGAGGTTCACCCTCAAAACTCTACATATTCTCCATGAGACAAATAAATAATGTAAAAAGCCTCAAGTGTATCTGTCATTTCTGGTGCTGTTGGATTATATTACAAATGACTCATCTGACACAAAGGATAAACACATGCCTGTCTTCAGGTATTCGTGTGAGAAGAGCATACATCCCAAACAGCCAGAGCACCAGTGCAGGCCAAGTCCTTCCTCTAGCAGGGCATCGGCAGGTCTTCAAAAGTGGCCACCAAGTCCTCAGACTCACCTGAGAGTTTCTCAGGGAGCACTGGCTCCAGGTTTCCCCAGAGACAGAGCATCTCGGGGCTGTTCTCCTAGGAAACATATGCTGCCACGCCATCTGGCCTGTGCGCATCTCTCCAGCGTCTCTGCCCTAAACGCCTGCCAGCTTGGCAGCTCCAAATTCCCTTTGGTCTCTTTCTTGGACTGAGCATTTCTTTGACATGGATGGATGTAATTAAGGACTAAACCAAGCATATGAATTCAGGGTTGTATCATGGGTGCACAGGGACCTTTACCTTGGAAGAGAAGCTCCAAAAGGCAGGCCAACCTCAGGCTCCCAGCCAGTTGAACAATGAGTGATGGAGCTGGCGCGGCCGCTTATGGCCAGGCACAACAGCACACGAGCTCTCAGCTCAAGCTCCACCGCGGGGCCTGGGATGATGGTTACAGTCTCTGAACCAGCTGAGGGTGCGCACGTGGCAGCCTCCAGGTAAAAATGCTCATGCCTGCTGGCTCCACCAAGGGAGAGAATTCCAGAACTGTCCAGATCTGGGCTCGACATCTGTGTGTAGCTTCTCTCTGAACAGAGCATTACCGTATTTCCAGAAGGTGTAGAGAGGGAAGCCAAAATCAAGCTCCAGAGACTTGAAAGTAGACGATCAAATTTGAAAGCATAAATGACAATATACAGCCAAATAAATATGAGGCAGCTAAAGGAAGAGATGGGTGTCCTAGTTTCGTTTCTGTTTCTCTGATAAAACATTCTAGCAATAAGCGATAGACAGAGAAGGGGTTTCTTTGGCTCACAGTTCAGGTGATGGTCCACCATGTCAGGGAAGTGAAGGAAGGAACTTTATGTAAAGCATCCAAATCAAGAGCAGAGAGAGAAAAAAACACATGGAGCCTTGTCTGCTCTCTGGCGTTCACCTTTCTTCTCTGGGATATGTTCGGGACCCCTGCCTACCGAGTGGGGCCACTACAGCCACCTGGGTCTTCCCACATCAATTAACAATCGAATCAATGACATGCCTAAAGTCAACCTGATCTAGATAATTCCTCATTAACGCTCTCTTCTCAGCAGACTGAGGTTGTGTCAAGTTGACAGCTAAAATTAACCAGTCAGCATTAGGTATAGTGGTGCGCTCAGGAGGCAGAGGCAGGTGGGTCTCTGTGAGTTCCAGACCAGCCACATACGAATATTCATATGCATATGTGGAGCAGTTCTATAGGAAAGACCCTTATCCTGAAAGATACAACTGAAGACACACATGTGTTTACCTTTGGTATTGAGCAAGTCATTTCTGAGAAATCTAACAGGGTCAGAAATGGCTGACATTTTCCTTTCTATACAGGTATATATAGATATTCATCCTATTGATTCTGTTATGATTTGTTTTGTTTTGTCTTTGGGGCGTGTGTGTGTGTGTGTGTGTGTGTGTGTGTGTGTGTGTGTGTTAGAGTGTCATATCATCCAGGCTGGCCTTGAATTTGATATGTAGCTGAGGTTGGTCTTGAACTGATTATATCACAAAAGGGAGGGTCCTTCTGCAGTTGTTTTACAAAGCCAGAGATGCAAGCCAGGGATCACTCATGCTGGGCAAGCACTCTGCCCCTGAGCTATATTCCCCACCCAGAATACAGGTCTTCAAAGGGTCTTCGCTGACTCTAGTTTTCTTCTCAGACATGCATACCCACTGGTGACACCAGTGCTCCTCACTGGGCTGGCCTAAAAATTTCTTTCATCTAATATTGCTAAGAAATGCTATTTCTCTTTGTTTTTTTTTTTTGTTTTTTTGTTTTTTGTTTTGTTTTGGTCTTTTCGAGACAGGGTCTCCCTATAGCCCCAGCTGTCCTGGAACTCGCTCTGTAGACCAGACTGGCCTGGAACTCACAAAGATCTGCCTGCCTCTGCCTCCCAAGTGCTAGGATTAAGGCGTGCGCCACCACACCTGGCTTAGAAATGTTATTTTCAAATCTAAATGAATGTGAGCTGTGAAAAAGGAAAAATCCTACCATTACAAAATATAAAACTGGAAGAGATATTCTGAGTTTTATGCATTAGTTACAATACAACAGTAGTGTTGAGAAGGAGCAAGCCTGTGTGGAACTGAGAGACTTCTAGAAAGCCCTGTGGTGACTTTAACTTGGAAGACACAGCGGATCATTTGAGATAATGACATCTTATGCTATAGCTGTCTTCTTTCAATTGAGCTGCTGTAACAAAACACCACAGGCAGGATGGGTTAAGCCACAGAATTTATTTTCTTTCTTTCTTTTTTTTTTTTTTTTTGAATTTATTTTCTCACATTTCTCCAAGCTAGAATGCCATGGTTATGAGACCAGCCTGTTCAATCATGCTTTCCTTCTGGCTGGTAGGCAGTCTGTACCTTAGTATGCTTTCAGGCATCCTTTTCTCAGTGTGCATGCGTAGAGACAGTGAGTGAGCCTCCTCCGGATACCCCTCCCCTCCCCTTCCCTCCCCTCTCCTTTCCTCCTCTCTTTCCCTCCCCTCCCCTCCCCTCCCCTTCCCTCCCCTCCCCTTCCCTCCCCTCTCCTTTCCTCCTCTCTTCCCCTCCCCTTTCCTCTCCTCCTGTTCCTCCTCCTCTTCCTGTTCCTCCTCCTCTTCCTGTTCCTCTATTTCTTTGATACTGGGAACAGAACCCAGGACCTCATGAATGCTAAATCCTATCCCATCCTTATTCTTTCAAAGATCTGTCTTCTTGGGCTGGAGCGATGACTCCATGAATAAGACCATGCACTGCTCTTCCAGAGGACTTGAGTTCAATTCCCAGCAACCAGGTCAGGGGGCTCACAACTACCTATAACTCCATCTCCTGGGGGATCCAACTCCTCTGGCTTCTTTGGCACCCGAACTCACATATGCAAGCACACATACACACATTTAAAAATCTTTAAAATATTTATAGATCTTTTCTCTAAATTCACCCATGCTGGAGATCAGGGCTTTAAAATATGAATTTTGGGGGCTGGAGAGATGGCCTAACAGTTAAGAACGTTGACTTTTCTTGAAGAGGACCCAGGTTCCAACCCCTAGCACCCACATGGCGGCTGAGAACCATCTTTAACTCCGGTTCCAGGGGAATCCGACACCCTCTTCTGACCTCCACAGCATTGTACAACAGGGGTGCACAGACCATGTGCAGACAGTACATTCATACACATAAAAAATAAAATAAAAATATGAATTTTGGTGGAATACAGACATTTAGTCTGTAATGAGTGACCATCTATCACAGAAAGAGTGTGATCCTCACTACAGTGTGGCATGCTGTCTGTATTTCCTTTGTTAGACTTGCCTATGTAAACATCTTACTTTGATTAAAGATTGTTAGAAGGCAAGAAGGAATGTGGAGACTTTGGAGTTTCTGATTGGGTTTGAACTTCATCCGTTTTGTCTTTTGTATCCACTTCTCACATTTTGCTAAGGTGTTCAGGTTGCAACCCTTCTGACTGAGGAAATAAGGCTTGCCTTACCTTAATAAGCAATTAGCTTTAACAATTAAACAGAGACCATGATTAATGACCTTGCTAATTGTTTCTCCTCAGTATGCACATATTAATACAAGCAGAGTGCTGCAAAGCCACAGAAATTTTCTCTGTCTGGCTTCACCATGCTTTATTGTCGTAGATCTAAAGCTAAGATGGACACACACTCTGCCTCCAGGACAGCAGAATCTGAGAGGAAAAGACCCATGAGCACTATTGTTACAACGGGAGAGATCTGGTTAGTTTTCCTGGGGTCTGGCACAGGATTAATATAAACTCTACATTGGCCAATAAATTATCAATGAGAGGTCCGGTGATATAGCTCAGTTGGCGGAAACCTCAGAAAGTTTCCTTACACCCTTGTGGAGTCTCCCCTGGTCCCCACTCCCAGCTTTTGACAGCCACTGACCTGATTTCTGTTCCTACATTTTGTCTATGCTAAATGTCACATGACCAGAAATATCCTGCTTGTTACTGTCCACATCTGGTTTCTTTTACATATAACAAGACTTTGAAGATTTGTTTAAGTGTTTTATACAACAGCAACTTGTCCTTTTTATTGCTAAAGGGCATTCTATTTGTGATGACCTTAACTTGTGTTTTGTGGGTTAGTTTTAATTGTCAGCTTGACGCAGTGTAGAACCACCTTGCAAGAGAGTTGTAATGAGGGATTGTCTAGATCCTGACCTGGCCTGTGGGCATGTCTGTAGGGAACTGTCTTGATTATACTAATTGATCTTTTTGAGACTGGTTCTCCCTGTAGCCCCAGGTTGGCCTGGATCTCACAGAGATATGCCTGCCTTTGCTTCCCAAGTGCTGGGATTATAGGCCAGCACCACATACCAAGCTGATGACACTAATTGAGATGGCAAGACCTGACTGTTGTGGGTGGCACCATCCCTGGGCTTGGGCATCCTGGACTGTGCAAGTGTAGAAGACAGGCTGAACGTGTGCAAAAGGCATAAATGCCTGTGATGTGACTAGATGTTTGGGGCTCCTGGTACCTTGACTTTGCCACAATGATGGACTATGACCTGGGCTTGTCAGCTAAAATAAACTCTTTCTCCCCTAAGTTGTATTTTTGTCAGGACATTCTATCACAGAAACAGAAATAAAACTAGGAAAGCTTTTTTACTGAGATAACAGTTGAAGAATATCAAAATTCTTTCTAGATTAAGACTATTAGAAATAAAACTTGTCCAAAAAGACCGGAAAAAAAAAAAAAAAGAAATAGAACTTGTTGAGATAGTCTATGCACAGGACTATGTACAATTTTTGTCTTGGCCAAACACATAGATGAGAATTCTAGGTGATGTGATAAGTGTATATATTTTTTAAAAAGCTGTTTTCTTTTTTTTTTAATTTATTATTTTATGTGTATGAGTGTACTGTCTGCATGTAAGTAGGTGCACCCGTGTCGTGCAATGCTGCTGGTCAGAAGAGGGTGTTGGATTCCCCTGGAACTGGAGTTAAAGACAGCTCTTAGCCACCATGTGGGTGCTGGGAATCGAACCTGGGTCCTCTGCAAGAGCAGTCAGTGCTCTTAACTGCTGAGCCATCTCTCCACCCTGGTAAAGTGTATATTTAACTTTGGAAGAAACTACTTGATCATTTTACAAGGTGGATGTCCACTTTGTATTCCCATCAACTATGTAAGAATTCTGCCAGTCCTATGTCCTTGCCAAAACTTAAAATTTGTCATTCTTTGGATTTTAGCCATGCTAATTAATCTGCCTTAATTAAGTCTCAAAATCAGGTGGTTTTAAATTTGCATTTTCATAATAAGTGTTTTTAATACCACCTATTTTAACATTTTCCATGTATATATTCGTTGGTCAAGTGTCTGTTCAAATTTTGGCTCAGGCTGAAGAGATGGTGTGGTGGTTTGAATGAGTGTCCCCCATGGGCTTTAAGTATTCAGACATTTGTCTCCAGCTGGTGGCACTGTTCTTGGAGGTCTTAGAAGGTGTGGCCATGCTGGAGGAAGTACATCATTGGGGGCGGGCTTAGTGAGTTTAACAAGCCTTGTGGTCTCCAGTCTCTCTCTCTCTGTGCTTCCTGCACTCATTTCGAGATGTGAACCTTGGCTTGCTGCTCCAGCCCTGGCCACCAAGCCTCCTGCCACAATGGACTCTGATTCCCTGGAACTGTCAATCATAAGCTCAAATAAACTCTTCCTTTTATAAGTTCCCTTAGTCATGGTAGTTTTATCACAGCAACAGAAAAGTGACTAATACAGATGGCTTAATGGTTAAAGGCTTTGGCTCACAAATCTTTGATCCATTATTTTCTTTGTATTAAGAACTTTTCTCATTACTGTGACAAAATGTCTGAGAAAGAAGGGAGGGTCTGTTTTGGCTCACAGTTCGGGGGTACAGGTGGGGAAGGCCTGGGGGCAGGAACACAAAGCATTGGTCACACTGCGTCAGGAAGCAGAAAGTGATGAATGCTGGTTCTCAGTTCACTTTCTCCTTTATATCCAGTCTGGGACACCAACCCATGGAGTAGTAAGGGTGGGTCTTCTCACGCCAGTTAACCTAATCTAGACACTCCCTCACAGACATGTCCAGGTGTTTTTATTTTACAGCTCCCAGACTATAGTTCATCACTGAGGGAAGCCAAAGCAGGAACTTGGGGCCGGAACTTGGAGCACAGACCATGGATGAATGCTATTTACTGGCTTGCTCCCCGGACCTGTGCTCAGACTGTTTCTTTTATTACACAGAACCACCTGCCTAGGGGTGGCACTGTCCACGGTGGCCAACAATCAAGAAAATGCCCCCAGACATGGACACAGGCCAGTCCTATGAGGGAAATTCAATGCCCCCCAGACATGGATACAGGCAGTCCTATGACGGAAGCTCCTCAGCTGAAGCCCCCTCTATCCAGCTGTGTCAAACTGACAGCCGAACCTTTCCACCACACTGGGTAATTCTAGACAGTGTCAAGTTAACGATCAATATTAACTCCTTTTTTACTGAACTATGAAAATTTCCTGTAGCAATTCTCTTTTTTATTTTATTATTTATTTATTTATTTATTTATTTGTTTGTTTGTTTATTTTTAAGGGTTTCTACAATATAAGAACACAGTTGTTTTCAGATCACATTGACGTTGCTCAGTTTGCCATACAATTAGGGAATTGGTGCTAGCATCCACAGATGAGGGATACCATTCATCGTTTGTTTTTCTGGGACTGTGTTACTTCACTCAGCATGATGTCTTCTAGCTCCAGCCATTTACCTGCAAAGTTCATAATGTCATCTTTCTTTACTGCTGCATAGAATTCCATTGTGTAGATGTACCACATTTTCTCTATTCACTCATCAGTTGAGGGGCATTTGGGTTGGTTCCAGCTCCTTGTTATTGTGAAGAGAGCTGAAATAAACATGGCTGTGCATGTATCTCTGTAGTGGGGTGAGTCTTGTGGGTACATGCCCAGGAGTGGTATAGCTGGGTCAGGTGGCAAGTTCATTCCAAGTCTTCCAAGGGTTCTCCACACTGCTTTCCATAGTGGCTGCACGAGTTTACATTCCCATCAGCAGTGGATGAGTGTTCCTCTTTCCCCACAACCTCTCCAGCACTTGGTATCATTTGTTTTCCTGATCCTAGCCAGTCTTATTGGAGTAAGATGTTATCTTAAAGTGATTTTGATTTGCATTTCCTTAATGATTAGTGATGTTGAACACTTCTTAAGATGTTTCTCAGCCATCTCTAATTCCTCAACTGTGAAGTCTCTGTTCAGCTCTTTGCTCCATCTATTGAGTGGGTCATTTGTTTTCTTTCTTCTTTGTTTTTTGAGTAGTTTATATATTCTGGAAATCAATGCTTTGTCAGATGTATCTGTGGTGAAGGTTTCCTCCCACTCTGTGCAATTTCTCTTTACTTCCTTGATTATTTCTTTTGATGTACAGAAGCTTTTGAGTTTAATGAGGTCCCGTTTGTCAATTGTTGATCTTATTTCTTGCGCAGCTGCTGTCTGATTTAGGAAGTCTTTTCCTATGCCTATGTCTTGTAGTCTGCTGCCAACTTTTTCTTCTACCACCTTCAGAGTTTGAGGTTTCACGTCAAGGTCTTTAATCCATCTGGAGTTGACTTTTGTACAGGGTGAGAGGTAGGGGTTTAATTTCATTCTTCTACAAGTGGTGATCCAGTTTTGTCAACACCACTTGCTGAAGATGCTGTCTTTTCTCCATTGTGTCTTCTTGGCCCCCTTGTCAAATATGGGATGGCTGAAATTGTATGTGCTCAAGTTTGGATCTTCAGTTTTGTTCCATTGGTCAACAGGTCTGTTTTTGTGCCAGTACAGGACAGAATGAGCCATAAACAAACAAACAAACAAATTAACAAACAAACAAAGCAGCATAGTCTGACTTACTTGAAAAGGATCAGCCTGGCTGTCTGTGACTCACTCAATGTCAAAGTTATAAGCCAGCCTATCCTCAACTATCCACTGTAGAGGAATACCTCAAATCCCGTAGATAAAGCAAAAAATCCTCGTACCAACAAATTGTCAAATAAACCCACCCTTCTTCAAAGAGACATCATTTTTTAATTTTTTTATTGACCTTTTGTATATTTCATACAACAGTTCTTAATTCAGTCTAGACCCCTTCTACCATCCATACACCAACACACACATGCACACACACACACACATTCTGCCATACATGTTGAGTCCTAGCTAGTCAAGCATTTGTACCCAGATGTCTTTCAGTACGAGTTCATCCATCAGAGACTAGTCACCCTATCTAGAAATCTTAAGGAAGGTCTACTCTCCCTCACCCAGCAGTAACCAGTCCCAACAGTTCCCATGTGTATTAGTCACTTTTCTGTTGCTGTGATAAACCACCATGAGCAAGAGAATTTATAAAAGGAAGAGTTTATTTGAGCTTACTATTACGGTTCCAGGGAAACAGAGTCCATTGTGTCAGAAGGCATGGTGGCTGGGGCTGGAGCAGCAAACCAAGGGTCACATCTCGCAATGAGCACAGGAAGTCAAGAGAGAGCAACTGGAGACCACAAGGCTTGTTAAACTCACTAAGCCTGCCCCCAATGACATACTTCCTCTAGCATGGCCACACCTTCTAAGACCTCCAAGAACAGTGCCATCAACTGGAGACAAAATGTCTGAATACTTAAAGCCTGTGGGGGACACTCATTCAAACCACCACACCAGGCTAGGGCCAGCCTGCCACCCACTTCCCTGCCTCCACTCTGGGTCCTTATCTGATTGAATCAACACGGGTCTTGTGCACAATGCCACCGTTGCTGCAAGTTCACATAACGAAGCTTCCAGCAGCCTGAAAGCCTCTGTTTGCTATGTTCGCGGGCCAGCCCTGGTTCTTACAATCTTTCCACCCCTATTCTGTGATGGTCCCTGAACCATGGGTGGATGAGATGTGGTATAGGAGTCCTATCTAGGGACACATACTCTGCATTCCAAAGAGACTTTATTAGTAAAAACAAAATGTCAGAAGGTTGCATGCCCTTGGACCAGGTCCAATAGAGAAAATTTATTCATGATTCCTTCTGCCAAACCATTTGACACTGAAGGGAGTGTTAATGAGCCCAAGGTCCACCTCCAAGTCCAAGGGATATCTAGTGTGGCAGAAGGATGCCTCTTGGATGTGGATGGTGCTTAAAGCGCTCCAGGGTCCTGTATCCTCTCTTCTCACCTCACAGTGACTACAAAACAAATAACAATTTTTGAAAGCAGGTGTTTGGATTCCCCTTGCTCTTTTGTAGAATTTAACCTTTAAAATGTATTTTATTTATTTTTATTTTATGTGTATGAGTGTATTGCCTGCTTGTATGTAAGTACACCTGTGTCGTGCAGTGCCTGCAGAGGACAGAAGGCATTGGACCCCCAGAACTGGAGTTCCAGATAGTTGTTACCTACAATGTGGGTGCTGGGAATTGAATCCAGGTCCTTTGCAAGAGTAGTCAGTGCTCTTAGCTGCTGAGCCATCAATCTTAGCTTTTTTTACAGTTATACTGATCTATTTTTCTAATGGGAAGATGGCAAAGCTCTTCTAATGCATAAGTTACTATGGGGAGAATATAGAGCTTCCAGCATAATTGTCTGCCATTTTGTGAAACTCTTGCATAATGGGCAATCAAAATAAATTTCTTGATCCCTAGGGCAGAGGACTCAAGTTCTGTTCACAGGACCCCCAGGAGGCTCACAGCCACTTCTAACTCCAGCTCTGGGGGATCCAGTGCCCTCTACTGGCCTCCTCAGGAACATGAACTCATGCATAAACCCACACACAGGCACACAGGCACACACAAAAATAAAAATAAATCTTTTACATTTTTTCTTGACTTCTATCTGAAATCCAGGTGTTTTTAATGAAAATAACACTTTTTTCTATTTTATTGAACTTTTGTGCATTTTGGACAATACATTTTATTTTATTTATTTATTTCGTATGTGTATGAATGTACTGTCTGCATGCAGGTTTGTGCACCCGTGTCATGCAATGCCGCGGAGGTCAGAAGAGGGTGTGGGATTCCCCTGGAACTGGAGTTCTCCTGGAATTGGAGTTTCAGACGGTTCTCGGCCGCCATGTGGGTGCTGGGGATCGAACCCGGATCTTCTGTAAGAGCAGTCGGTGCTCTTAACCACTAGGCCATCTCTCCAGCCCCTGGACAATACATTTTAATCCTATTCAGACCCAATCCCCAATTTGCACCCCCATACCTCCATGCATTTCATGCATTCTGTCATATATGTTAAGGACTATCAAGTCACATTTGTGTCCCAGATGTCCCTCAGTGTGTGTTCATCCACTGGAACCTGGTCAGCCTATGTGCGCCAGTTACTTCAAGAAGAACCAACTTTCCCTCACCCAGCAGTGATCAGCAGTGATCAGCTGCCAATAGTTCCTCTGTTAGGTTGGGCTTCTTTCCCGTTTCCCCAGTTCTCTCTGTGCTTGGTTTCCATCTGTTTTGAGTTTTCGCGGGTCTTCTGCTTGCTGTTCACTCTTATAAGTTCATATGAGTAAATTTCAAACTCCCTGGGAAACTTTGTTTCCTGATCCGCCACCACTCTGGCTCTTACAGCCTTTCTGCCCCCCTCTTCCAGTGCTCCCCGAGCCCTGGATGGCAGAGGTTTAAAATAAGAGTCCTGTCCAGGGACACACACTCAGCAGTCTCTTATTCTCTACCTTTCGGCCAGTGTGGCTTTCTGTTCTAATTACCATTTGTTGCATGGGGAAGCTTCACTGGTGAGAGTTGAGAGATGCAATAATATTTTCCCTGACCCTGGTCCACTATGTTCCCTGAGCCATAAGTGCAGAGATTGCATTCTACATGTGTCTCTTAGGGCTGGGCATCTCATAGACTGTGTTTGAGCAGTCGTGATACAAATCATTATGAGGTAGAAAAATAGTTCCAGTGCCTGTCCCCGCCAGGGGACTATGTGAGCAGGGTAAAAAGCCTCGTACACAGGAGGCAATGGCAGGTCTATACGGCACATCTTTGTAAGCGCTTTTGAGTTTGCTGATTGCTTTCACGTGTGTGTGTGTGTGTGTGTGTGTGTGTGTGTGTGTCTGTGTGTGTGTGGTGTATGTATTGTGCATGTGGGGGGTATACGCACCTGTACATGAACATGTGGAGGTCAGAGTCAGAGACTGACATCAGGTGTCTTCTCTGTTCCAGTACCTGGAACTCACACGTTCAGCTGCTGGCCGGGAATCCTCCTGCCTTGACCTCCTAGGGCCCAGGCCACAAGTGCACTACCAGGCCAGGCCTTTTAGGTGTGTGTTGTGGATTGAACTCAGCTCCTCCTCATGCCTGCCTAGCAAGTACTTTACTGACTGAGTCATCTGTCCATCCCCATCTTTCCCATGCTTTTTATCATTCTGTTATTCCAATTTGTAGGGCAGATATTCTTTTTAAATTTCTTCTTTCTTTTCTAGCTAATTTAAATGTGTTCTTTAGCAATTTCACACAGCTACATCATGCACACTGACCACTCCTCCCCTCCTCGTCTCCTGTCTTCCCCATCAGTCCTCCCTCTTTCTCTACAAATCTCTTTCCCACATTCAAGTTTTGTGACCCACTGAGTTCAACAATGGCCGTCTGAGTTTAACCCATCTTTTGGAGCCTCATGGACTCAGCACTGGGTGCACAACCAAAGACAATGGCCCTCCTGCTCCCTACATCAATCAGTAGTCAATAATAGTTCAGCACCAAGGTGTAGGGTCCCACCAGCCCCTTCTCGTCCACGACTGACTGTTGACAGGGATAGTCTTGTGCAGGCCCACCAGCCCAGGCAACTGCAATTGTAAGCTCATGACTGCAACGGGCCTGTTGAGTCTAAAGGATGGCGTTTCCAAGGAGGGGAATATTTTTGTGCTTGTTAGACAGAGGAGAAAATGTACCTCCAGAAATCTCTGCTGATTTCTCCACAATTATAAAACTCATAAGCACTGGAGTTGGAACATGTTATGGTCTAGACTTTAAATGTCCTCCAAAGACCTGCATCCCAATGGACTGCATTCTCCATGGACTGCACTCTCCAACTGTGAGCCAAAATAACTGCCCCTGCCCTAGCACTGCTTTTGTCAAGTCATAGCTGCAGGGATCAGAAAGGTACACAGTAGTAGACAGCCTTCACCTGTCACCCAGTTCTCATACCATGTGTTATGCTCCCACCCATGCTGTGCTCCCACCATGTTCTGTGCTCCCACCATGTGCTGTGCTCCCACCCATGCTGTGCTCCCACCATGTGCTGTGCTCCCACAGGTGCTGTGCTCCCACAGGTGCTGTGCTCCCACCATGTGCTGTGCTCCCACCCGTGCTGTGCTCCCACCCGTGCTGTGCTCCCACCATGTGCTGTGCTCCCACCCATGCTGTGCTCCCACCATGTGCTGTGCTCCCACCATGTGCTGTGCTCCCACCAGTGCTTTGCTCCCACCCATGCTGTGCTCCCACCAGTGCTTTGCTCCCACCCATGCTGTGCTCCCACCAGTGCTTTGCTCCCACCCGTGCTGTGCTCCCATCCTGTGCTGTGCTCCCACCCATGCTGTGCTCCCACCAGTGCTTTGCTCCCACCCGTACTGTGCTCCCACCATGTGCTGTGCTCCTACCCATGCTGTGCTCCCACCAGTGCTTTGCTCCCACCATATGCTGTGCTGCCACATGTGACTCAAATAACTGTAGACTGAGACCTCAGAGAGCATGAGACAAAATCAAATTTTTGTCCTTTTAAATTGACTTTCTTACATATTTTGTGAAGTTATGTTGGAAGCTTTCTTTGTAACAAGCAGGTACCACGTGGCCCTGCTAAGGGAAGGGGAACACAGTACCCACCTGCGGCCACTGTAGGGAACTGGCCTCTCGACGAAGAGACCAACCAGCCACTCCTGTGGCCCCACCTGAGAGTCCCTCCAGCTCAGGCCCTTCGTCTGGGACACATTTCCCACTCTTGGCTGTGACTTCCCACCTGCCCAGAGACTGCGGCCCCTGGACAGGAATTTCAGGCTGATGGCTGATGGCCTATCTTCAGCCTATGTCCACTCACAAGTCACTTCACCACACCAGCTATCCAGGTTGGTGATCCAAGAACCTCTTTCCAACCCACTGGCCACCCAAAGGAAATGCAGGCCTTCTTTGGCCTGTAAGTGCACAAAAAATGACAGCCAGGAATTCTATAATGATGGTAATGGAGAATATGGTTTATTGCCCGCTACAGCCTGCTTTTATAAGCCAAATGTCGTCAGCTCCCAGAGCCAATCATAGGCCCCCAACTCCATGGCACTGCACACCGTTGCCCCAGCCAGGATCATGCACCTAGGCCACGTTGTCTGCTCCTCCTTGGGGTGGGGTCAGAGAAATCCCCTGACTCCCATTCACATGGTGCCCTGAAGGGTGCTAGCTGAGAACTAGCCCCCAATTCCAACTGGATCTTCCCACAAAGGTAGTAGAGACCTGACTAATACCATAACCAGACAGCTGTTTTCTGACTCTAGACCAGAAAAATTTATTCCAATGGTTCTTAAAATTTTATGTAATTAAGAATTACTTGGAGAATGAGCCAGAAATATAGGCTTCTGGCTGTCACGGGAAATCTCTAAATCAGTGTGCATGTTCACATGTGTGTACACGTGCATGTGTATGTGTGTGCATGTGGTGGTGGTCAGTGACCAACTTGAAATATTATTCCTCAGTCACCACGCACTTTATTGTTAAGACAAGGTCTCTCACTGGGACCTGGATTTCCCAAAGAGGCTGGGCCGATTGACCAATGAGCCTCGGGGATCATCTGTCTGTGCCTCCCAGCACTGCCATGCAAGCACGTACTACCATGCCTGGAGTTTTACATGGATTCTGGGAATTGAAATCAGGCACTCGTGTTTACAAGGCAATCACTTTACTGCTGAGCTCCCTCCCCAGCCCTGAAACTGATCTTTAACACATATTTCATGTGATTCTCTTACAATGAGCTACTGCTTGTGCCTCACCAGCTAGCTCTTCTGGCATAGGATACGAAAAGCAGAAAGAGTAAGCCACTCTGTTTCCACATAGCTGGCACGCAGAGCACCATGGTTACGAGCGGCCTGCCTGCCTTTAAATCTTGCTTCCTGGGCCAGGGGGAGATGCATGGCTCAGGAGGTTAAAAAAAAAAGCTCTTCCTGGTAAGCCTGACGATCTGAGTTTAATCCCTGGAACCCATGTAAAAAACCCACATGTGGTAATGTGCAGTACTCCTCTGATGACATGGGAGGCTCCTGGGCTGTCTAACCTGGAGTTATGGAGCAATGGCAAAAACAAGAAAACTCTGCCTAAAACAGAGTTAGGATAAAAGAGATAGAAAGCACTATAATATCTAAACTGATATAATTCTCAAACTAAACGTATGGAATTGTATTTTAGAATGTGACTGTGCAATTCTATATGTCTACTCTAATTTTTGAATATTATTTCATGACAAAACTGCACTACCAGTCTTCAACAATATTGTGAAGCTTGCTACTGTTGCTATAATGTGGGTTTGCCACTCGTTCCCTTTCCAATTCTCCAACATATACGAAGTTTTTCAATGTAATCTGTTATTTCTTTTTAAAATTTTATTTTTTTTTATGTGTGTGAATGTACTAACTGCAAGTAGGCTTGTACTCCCGAGTCGTGCAATGCTGCAGAGGTCAGAAGAGGGTGTCAGGATTCCCCTGGAACTGGAGTTAAAGACGGTTCTCAGCCGCTGTGTGGGTGCTGGGGATCGAACCTGGGTCCTCTGCAAGAGCAGTTGGCGCTCTTAACCGCTAGGCCATCTCTCCAGCCCCAGCCCCGAAATCTGTTATTTCTTAAAGAAAGCAATGCTATTGCCAGGCGTGGTGGTGCATGCCTTTAATCCTAGCACTGGGGAGGCAGAGGCAGGCAGATCTCTGTGAGTTCAAGGCCAGCCTGGTCTACAGAGTGAGTTCCAGGACAGCTGGGGCTACAGGGAGACCCTGTCTCAGAAAAGACTTAAAAAAAAAAAAAAATCCTGCTCCCTCTGTTGCTAACTGGGCAAAATGAGCAATGATTCGTTCAATCCCTCTGCTTCCCCAGCCTAGAAATGGGATCATCCAGCACTGATCCCACAAGCTTGTGATGGAGATTAAATCAGTGTAATTGTTAAGTAGGACAGTGCCTAGCAGACAGCACCGTTTGTGTTCAGAGGGAAGTGGGCTCAGTTGTAGTCTTGGGAAGGCTGGCAGACATAGCCCTTCCCGGTCACAGAAGCCTCTCTGTCACTCTTAACAACCTGGTTTCCTGTGCCTTCACCTGACCTCCAGAGCATCAGACATTCCTTGGCACCAGTGTCTGAGGAGACCAACAGTAGCCAGCCATGTGTACTTGCAAAGGACCCAGAAGGTCCTAAGAGGCTCCCTGGCTTTAAGTCAACTTTGTGGCTTTTTCTCATTTAAATCCAGATTCTCTGTTGAAGGAAATAAACCAACACAGTAAAGCTTGCTGATAGCCACTCCATCTGTATTATGGTACACAATGATGCCTCCACGTTAAAGGTTTGATATATAGGTCTATTTTTTTATTGCCAGTCCCTGCCCCTGAAGAAAGTATTAAAATTTCCAGATGAGTAACCAAACAATAAATAGATAAGACAGTTGCTGTGAATATCTTATTTTTGCATAATAATGAGGTATCGCTGGATAATGCTCTTGGCCATCCCCAGTTTGTCTAAATTATCATTTTGATTGGTCAAATGCCTAAGAAAGATATACCAATAAAGTCATGTCAAGTGTGCCATTGTAAATTGATAGAGGACGGAGGTTTCCTTGGGTTTGAGGTTGAGGTGGGGGCAGGGAGAACTGTTTCTCTCTTCTCTCTTGGTGTATGTGTGAGATGTGCATGTCTGTACAGGGGTCGGGGGTGTGTGTGCATGAGTGTATGCTCAGGTGTGCACACCTTATGCGTACGCTCAGAGGCCAGCAGCAGAGGATATTGGGAGTCCTGATCTATAAAGGTCCACCTTATTTCCTTGAGACAGGATCTCTCATTGAACCTGGACCCAGTGGCCAGAAAGTCCCAGTAATCTTGTCTCTGCCCCCCTCCCTGCTGCACTGGGGTTACAGGTGCATGCAAGGCCATGACCAACTTCTTCCATGGGTGTTGGGAATTTGAAATAATACCTCAGGCTTGTGCAGTTCAGTGTTCTTACCCAATGAGCCATCTCCTCAGCCTTGTTCTTTCATAAGTAACTTTAGATAAATAGCTTTGTTTTTTTATTTATGTAGTGTGTGTGTGCACGCGTGTGCGTGTGTGTGTTTATACATATCAGTATGTCACAGCACATGTGGAAGTCAGAGAACAACTTGCCAGAGCTGATTCTCTTCTTTCACCTTGTGGATCCCAGGAATCTAGCACAAGATAACAAGGCTTAGCAGTAAGAACCTTTACCTGCTGAGCCATCTTGAAGACCCAAGATGAATATTTTCTTTAGCAAAGTCATAATAATAATAATAATCTGAATCCCACTTCTACAGATAAACATGAAGTGGCTTGTACCTTCCAAAGCCTTGTGCTGCTTTTGAAATGGAAAAGAAGCACTGGATTGGGAGCAAGCAGCAGGGCTGCAGCAGGCCAGCTGGGGTTTATTTTGTACAGAACACTTTCCCTTTGACTCTGCACTATCAGAGGGATGATCAGGCTTTTGAATCAGAAAGACCAATAATTAGGAAACCAGATGTCAGCAAATCCAAACAGCTCTATTTCTTAAAAAAAAAAAAAAAAAGAATTTTACAAGTTCCAAATTAGAATGCAAACTAAAAATTGCCTGAAGTCATTTGACTTGCAACTTCTTTTCTTCTTGGTTATGTAACACTAGTTTTAATGTTGGGCGATTTATCCTGGATTTCTTTTTCTGTTTCTTTGCTGTTATTGCAATGTTCCATGGCTCTTCCTGTGAACTCTTTGCAGTAAAGTGCTGTGTGTTGGGATGACTGTGTGTTCTGCAGAGCTTGCACATAGTAGGCATTCAGAGAGAAGGTCTCAGTCCCAGACAATCTAAGATGCCACAGTTAACATGCTTTGGACATTTTCAGTGCAATGACTAAGTATAGAATGCTGTCCTAGCCGGGCTTGGTGGCACACACAGGCAGATCTCTGTGAGTTCAAGGCCAGCTTGGTCTACAGATAGAGCTCCAGGCCAGCTGGGGCTACAGGGACAACCTGTCTCAAAAAGACCCCCCCCCAAAAAAAAAGAAAAAAAGACTTTATCTTAGCTTAGAGTCACAGAGGGGAAGGTCAAAACAGTGGCAGAGGCATGGCAATAGTGGCCAGAGCAGGAAGCTGAGGGCTCACATCTCGGGAAGCAGAGAACGAAGGGTGCGTGGATCAAGGCTGCGCATCCTTGCAGGCCTCCCCCGGTGCCCAACTTCCTTCAGCAAGGCTGCACCTTCCCCAAATAGTGCCACCAAGTGGGGACCAAATAGCCAAATCCCTGGCCTACAGCAGACACTTCTCATTCAAACTACCACAGAGGCTAAAGTGGGATACATGAGACCCTGACTCAAAAGAAGGGCCACAGAAAGAAAAAGAAAAAGAAAGGGGGAGAAAAAAAAGAAAGTTGAGGGGCTGGAGAGGTGGCTAAGTGGTTAAGAGTGCCGACTGCTCTTGCAGAGGACCTGGGTTCGATTCCCAACACCCACATGGTGGCTAAGAACAGTCTTGACTTCAGTTCCAGAGGAATCCGACACCCTCTTCTGACCTCTGCACCATTGCACGACAAGGGTGCACCAACCTACATGCAGATTGTACACTCATACGTATACAAAATAATAAATTAAAAAAATTTAAGCTGGGCGTGGTGGTGCACGCCTTTAATCCTAGCACCTGGGAGACAGAGACAGGCAGATGTTTGTGAGTTCAAGGCCAGCCTAGTCTACACAGTGAGTTCCAGGACAGCTGGGGCTACAGGGAGACCCTGTCTCGAAAAGACCAAAAAAAAATTTTTAAAAGAAAGTTGATAATTGCTATTCACTAGAACATTTTGATTCTGCTACTACTCCCTTTATAGGTTAAACAGATGGCAGATTAGAAAATAACGTTGAAGAACTCATAACTCAGCAAGACTCAGAGGGTAAGAAGCAAGAGTGGGTAGATTGGCAATCACAGATAACACTGTGCTCTGCGGGGTGTGAGTCAGATGCTAAGGAGCTTGCTGTGGCTCTTGAGTCAGGGAACTGGTGAGAGCTATTCCTTTCAGTAAGTCTATCTTTAGACCAAACCAACTCTTCTTGAGCTCATTGGGCATTGATGCCACTTCCTGGTTGGGTGACCTCAGACTTACCGAAGTATCCTGTTCTTCAAAAGTCCTGCCTCAAAAGTGAACAAAAGAAGATGGAGAGATGGCTCAGCAGTTAAGAACACTGGCTGCTCTTGCAGAGGACCTGGGATCAATTCCCAGCACTCACATGGCAGCTAGCAACATCTGCTCTGTACCTCCAGTTCCAGGGGATCCATCCTATACCCTCTTCTTGCCTCTCAGGACACTACACGATATGGGTGCACTTATATACATGAAGGCAAACCATTCGAACACAAAATTAAATAAATAAAAACATAAATAACACCTCTGACATAGTTGTAATGAAGATTAAATGAATTAATATTCTAATGAACTCAGAACACTGTCATATTGCAAATGCTACATGAGCACTTATTCAGTTTTTGGAGTTGTTCTTGTTTTGAGGCAGGGTCTCATTGTAGCTCAGGCTGGCCTTGAGCTCAGTATATACAGGAGGATGACCTTGAACTTCTGATCCTCCTGCCTTTTTGCCTCCTAAATTCTGGAAGTACCCAGCCGGTGCACTTACTCAGTCTAATGAGGTGTCAGGGAAGTCACGGGATGCTTTGGGGGGATGCTTTGGGGAAATAGAAAATGGAGTGCAGTGCTTGACAGCAGACGAACAGGCCTAGGCCCCTGGCGGGTGGGAAGAGGGAAACTGGAAGGACCTTGACTGGGTGCAGCAACTCTTACATGCTTGGCAGTCACTGTTTCATTTCTTTGCAGCAATATTAAATAGCGAGTTGTCAGCCCAATGGCTTAAAATCCACTTTGAAAATGTGTGAAAAGAAGCCACCATTTCCTTTATCTCTGTCCCCTTTATGGACTTGCTCGTTCTGGCTCACGGGGGGGGGGGGGGTGGGGGGGGTGGGTGGGGGTAAGCAAGCTGCATCAAGCAGTGAATTAAAGCAGCGGTAGTTAAGCAAGCAGTGAGGGGTTAGGGGGGGTAGGGGTAAGATAATGGGGGAAGCAGGGGTGGTACGGGGTGGGGGGGGTAATATAGGTGGGGAGGGGGTAGTTCGTTAAAGCTAAAAAGCAGTTTTTGAATGAATGTGAAAAAACCTGTGGGGGGCTACAGAACAGCACCCGGACTCAGCCCTTTCTTCATCAAGTCTGCAAGGAACCTGAGGAGCTCAAGACGGGAGAACCTCCAGTGACTGTTTCTTTTTTTTTTTTTTTTAATTTTTTTAAAATTTATTTCTGTATGTGTATGAATGTACTGTCTGCATGCAGGTTTGTGCACCCGTGTCTTGCAACGCCACGGAGGTCAGAAGAGGGTCTCGGATTACCCTGGAACTGGAGTTCTCCTGGAATTGGAGTTTTAGACTGCTGGAATTGGAGTTTCAGACGGTTCTCGGCCACCATGTGGGTGCTGGGGATCGAACCCCGGTCTTCTGTAACAGCAGTCGGCGCTCTTAACCACTAGGCCATCTCTCCAGCCCCAGTGACTGTTTCTAATTCTCTTTCGTAAACAATGATAGTGCTGGGTGTGCTGGTACAGTGCGTACCTTTAATCCCAGCACTCTGGAGGCAGAACCAGGTAGATCTCTGTGAGTTCAAGGCCAGCCTGGTCTACATAGTGAGACCCTGTCTCAAAAAAATACTAGTAGTAGTAGTAGTAGTAGTAGTAGCCCACCTTTGTTAGCTACTTTGTCCCTTTAAAAGCCTTTAATCCTAGCACTCTGGAGGCAGAGGCAGGTGGATCTCTGTGAGTTCAAGGCCAGCCTGGTCTACAGAGTGAGCTCCAGGCCAGCTGGGACTTAAAGGGAGACCCTGTCTCAAAAATACAAAAAAATATATAAAAAATATAAATATATATATATTTTTTTATTGAAGTTTTGTACATTCCATGCAACATTTCTTAGCCAGTTTAGATTCATTTCTCTTTCCAAGACCCCCACCCTACCATTCTGCCATACATGTCCTGTATCTTTTTCTGAGTCTTTTTAAAGTTTTTTAAAGCAGAGGATTGTTATTTTGGGGAGAACTTCACTGTTTCACTCGGTTCTTTGTCCCACCTCTTTTGATGTTGTCATTCCCTCCAATTTGTATTGCTTCAACATATGCATATATATATATATATATGTTACACCTATGCTAAAATTATGTCTGTATGTTATTTCCAAATCATATTTCAGGATTCACATTTTTCCCTTTTAAATGCATATTACTCTAAAATATGCATACATACCCTCCACCCATAAACTAAGATTACAATGTCTGAAAATAAGTGGTAGGTTAATTCTAGAGCCTGTTAAGGGAAGGATTCACTTTATAACAGCACAGTTGCTTTCAGATAAAGAGGAATATAACATTAACATTGCTCAGTTTGACTTATAACTAGGTACTTGGCACTAGCATTCACAGATGAGGGATACCATTAGTTGTTTGTTTTTCCAGGACTCTGTTACTTCACTTAGCATAATGTCTTCTAGTTCCATCCATTTACCTGCAAAGTTCATGATGTCATCTTTCTTTACTGCTCCATAGAACTCTATTGTATAGATGTACCACATTTTCTCTATCCACTCATTGGTTGAAGGGCACTTGGGTTGGTTCCAGCTCTTTGCTATTGTGAAGAGAGCTGCGATAAACATGGATGTGCATGTTTCTCTGTGGTAGGATGAGTCTTGTACCCAAGACTTGGTCCCTTTTTAATTTGCTTGATTGTCAAGACAAACCTTTGAGAAATTCTCCCTTTTTCCCATACAAGATCACAGTGACTGAGAACCAAGGAAACTTGTTTAGAATCATCCTGGTAAATGGGGATAAAACAGACTCAGATTCAAGTGTTTTGACTAAGACATGTTCTCTGGAGTTTTTGTTTTTGATGTTTGGGGTAGACGGTGCCCGTCACTTTTCTTGTATTGGACTGAGTCAGATGGGCTGGAGGTGAATTAAAAAGGCAAGTGCTAGGATGCCCCAGAGGCCTTGATAAAGGAGCACACTAGAGACACGTGACCCAGCTTCTCCTCTTCTGCTTCATCTTCTGTGTATGTATATATGTATGCACAGTCCTGCGTAAACATATGCATGTGTCCACGTGTGTGGAAGCCAGACTTCAACCCTGAATATTGCTCCTTGCGTGCCATCCACCATTTTTTTTTAGCGTCTCTCATAAGCCTGAGCACCCTGAGAGTCACCTGTCTCCACCTTCCCTAGCTAGGATTACAAGCACCCTTCATCACACTCAGACTTCTTTCACTTGGGTTCTGGAGATAGAACTCAGGTCCTCATGTTTGCGAGGCAAGGACTAGACCAACGTAGCCGCCTCCCAGTCCACAGGCTTCCTTTCCCCCTCCTCTTCTATCTCTTTGCAGTGCCAAGAGACGAAAGCTGAAGGACAAAGCATGGCAGTGGGAGCAGGTCGGACCTTATAGAAAAGTGAACGGTAAAGTACTTTCATTTCATGACTCTTCCCCTGTCAAGAAGCACTGATTCTAATTCAAAAGAGTAATTTCACTCTCCACCATTGGTTATGGTGTGTCCTGGAGAACGTCTAGTTCCTTGATCTTTCTTCTTCTTTTGGGGTTCCATCCCACTTCACACATAAAGCAGGATTGCAGTAGGAGGCCAGCCTGGGCTACAAAGAGGCCTCTCTTAATACCTCTACCTCACCCCTAAAAGTCACATAGGAAATATTAAATGAGGGGCTGAGTGCTTGCTGCACTTCCAGAGGACCTGAGTTTGTTTCCCAGCATCTACATCAGATGGCTCACAACCATTTGTAACTCCGACTCTGGGGATCTGACACCCTGTTTCAGACTCCCAGACACCTGCACTCACATCTGCATACCACACACAGGCACAGATAACTTAAAAAATAATAAAAATAAATCTTTAAGTTATATTATTGAATTTGTTAGAAGCTGTTATAGGATTCAACATACCAAAGCTAATAGATTTTATATAATTGAAAATAGTGTTTAGTTTAGAATCAGAGATACTCATAATGACTGTATTAGTAAAACCAAGCAATAAGTGAATAAAACCAAAAAGAATCATAAATACCGCAATAAAGATAATTCCCTCAATGGCATACTATATGACCATTAAAACTGACAAGTATGAAAACCATAAAGCTACATGGAAAAGTACTTATGAAATACTGCTGGAAAAATTCACGAGACAAAATGTATTATACTAATTATGACTATGGAAGATGCTGAAAGAAGAAATGAATTGTTTTTAAATATGCATAGGAAAATATTTAAAACCCACATTCCTATAATGTGGTGTTTTCTATTAAAAATAAATTTCCATTATATATTTTTTAAGCTCAGTGTAAATGGCTCCTTAAATGATGTCGCCTCTCATTGCAACAAAATTTCAGATATTTGTTATTATATTACAGGATTTATTTAGCAACTGGTCAACTACCCACAGAGCTCTGGAGATGAACTCAGATAACCAGGGGAGGGAAAACATTGTCATTGCTTGCTCTCCCTAGCTCTCTCCCATCTCCCCTCTCTCCATCAACACATAGAACAGAAAGAGGAGCATCTGCTAAGCAGTCAGTGAAGTAGTGACTCATTCTGGCTAACCCATTGAACACGGGAGCATTGGGCATTCACTTGTCCATTTTTCTCCAATATGAAGTTATGCCAGAAACCGTGGGACAAAACTTTATTTGAGCTTTATCCTGTTTTGTGGCTGACAGAAACAGCAGTTTATAATGTGTAACATGTGATAGAAGATTGTAATTGTTCCTTTTATTGTTATTCATATACCTTTAGTCTATCAAATGTATGCAAGTAAAGCATGTGTGAATATTTGCAAGCAAGCTAGACATCTGCAGCCTCGGTGTAGCAGGCGCGTCTAGAGGAACTCAGGTTTCCTTGTGCTGTGAAAACATTCTTAGTTGTAATGTGTCTCCAAGGAGCTACCCTAATTAATGCAAACTACTCTAGATACTGCTTAATAAAT
The DNA here is from genome assembly GCA_009823505.1 of Rhizomys pruinosus. Lineage (NCBI taxonomy): Eukaryota > Metazoa > Chordata > Mammalia > Rodentia > Spalacidae > Rhizomys > Rhizomys pruinosus. The sequence goes on from VZQC01009338.1 coordinate 2,217,752, forward strand.
ACTAAGCATCTTCTAAGTGGCACAAAATTAAGGTCCTTTGTTGAACTTTTTTTTCTCCTGTATGCTACTATGTGCTGGAATCAGCAGATGGATACGTCGTATTTCATAAAGGAAAGAGAGAAAAATGTGTAGGCGAAGCATAACTTGGCAACAATTATTGCTACAAACCAACAACTCTTTCTGTACTGTATTACCTTAGACAACCCAGCTATCAGGGACACTCTGGGGAAGAAATTAACTGAGTAAATAAAAATATACAGGCTACAGAGCATGCATTAAAATCACAATGTCTCCAAACAACAGATACTTAAAGAATGCTTTTTATCTGAGCTTAATCTGCTCTGATGAATGCTCCCAGAGTTTGTTCCCTCAAAAGCTTGCAACTGGTTTGACATCAGTTATTTGCAGAACCCAGGCAAAAGGGGCTGTCCAGGAGAATCCTTTGTTCAAATATTCCTGGAAGGAAAGAAATCTTCCAAGGAAAGTTTTATTCGGACAACTCTGATTTTTCTTAGGCAGTTTCGGGTGGGTATATTGCTGGTTATATTGATGAGATAAAGCAACCAATAGTTTTTTTCAACACCGTTTTTTGTATCTGTGGGTACCAGCTGCTTTCCTTCCCTCCCCCCTCCTGATCCCAGTTCTAGGCATGAATCCCTCAGCTTAAATTAATATAGTGCACATGTAACCTTATAAATTTTCAGTTCCAAATGTAAAAGTGTTGAACAGTTCCAGAGTATCTGGAAATAGCACAAAACAAAACAAAATCAGAATACAATAGAAAATCTACAGATGGAATTTCCTAGTTCAGGCTTGATAAAAACTGGTTTATTTGTCTGCCATTCTACTGTGGAAGCTAAGTTTCCTTTATCCTTTCCAGTTCTGTCTCTGGAAAGAGCTCTTTTTCCCACTGTCAGCCTTGTACATATAATACAGAGATGTGCAAAATCTATCCCAACAAAAATGTCAGTCATAGAAATCACCCATAGGACAGAACTGTTCCCACAAGATTATCTCAATTACCCGACATATGTGGCCGGTTCCCATCCCATCCTCAGAGGATCAAAATGAATTCTGATCGGAAATTCTAACCAAAGAGTATCACAGTCCTTCCTGATTTTAGCATGGTATATCTACTCATCACAGTGATCAGTTGGTTAGCTAGCAGAAGGGAGGAAGAGGGAGAGAGAGAGAGAGAGAGAGAGAGAGAGAGAGAGAGAGAGAGAGCAGGTAAAATTGAAAGCTCAGCCCAAGTCTGTTCTGACAGCAATGAACAAGATACTAATGGAAAAAAGAAAACTTGCTGACCCAGATGTGATGTCTGGGCTTTGAAAACAAGCTGTTTATGTAACCTGAGCCTGGAGATGTGTGTGACTCCATGGTATTTATGTTGCTGTAGACAAAGATTTGCTTAAATCAAACTTAGCCTCTCAGACCTGAGTGTTAATTGATAGCCAAGAGTTCCTTGGAAATCCCACGTTGCCAGCCCCTCTCTCACTTCCCCTCCCCCCCTTTTCAGAAGCCCCAAGATGCCTGCTGCATCCATCTTGCACTGTAGTGCAAACAGATCCCCGCAAAGAGAGGGGAAGATAAAATGAATTTAAATTCCAAAGGGGTTCCAAGCGCTGGTTTCCTAGCCCCCAAGTCAGCAATGTGTTTGTGAAAATGCAGCCTTTTTGTCTCTCAGTAAAAAGGAGCTAAATCTACACCGGTGGCCCAGTCTCGGGTTGCTATTCTTTGCATTTTCTATTCGAGTGAATGAGAGTGAATGAAGTGGCCGGGACCCTTCATTTGATCTACTCAATTGCATAAAGTGACAGAATTCTAATATATTTGTTTAATGCTCTTCAATGGCTTGCACTTTTTTTGGCTTGCAAATGAAGTGTCTGTGGGTAAAGTTTCATCCCCCTTTAACACTGGGGCATATTTCATAACTTGAGCCCTGATTTGAAGTGATCTGGAGAGAAGTTTTAGTCTCAAAAAGTGGAAAATAAAGAAACAGATGTGGAGTTATTGTAAATTCCTGGCGTGGGCTCTGGGGCCATTGTGCCCCCACGGCGGGCGGTCCCGGGGCTGTCCCTTTCACGCTGTAATTGAAACATATTAATTAGATAATTTGTTGTTAGTTTAAACGAAACAAATGCATTCCATTTGAGGCTTCACAGCCGGTGGGTTGAGTTGTTTTTGTTTTGTATCTGTTTGGGTGTCTCTTCCCATACGTGGCTTTTAGAAGAAAAATATATTAACTGGCATTTATATTAAGAATTTAAGAATAGACCCTGATCTTTTCTGTTCCTAAGCTGAATGCATTTAACAAAGGGAGTTCTCATTTGTAAAAGTCCAAACCCAGCCTCACTCTGCAGTATGCACCCTGCACCCCAGCCCCATCTGGGTCAAACAATGTTAACTCTACTGGTCAGAACCCTTGCTTTGATGCACTGCCACCCTGTAACTTTGCCCTCCTTGAGCAATGGACCAGACAGAGTCCTGCTTCCAAGATGCTCAATGTTTTTGTCCATTAAAAGGTCTGAAAGTCACTGTTTAAAAATTTAAGTCACTGTGGAGCATCTTAGGATTCCTTCCCAAAGTCTCCAAATCAATGAGGAGCAATGAGAATTCTTCCAGATTCCCTCTTGAGAAAGAGGGAGCAATCCTGTACTATGTAAGTATTTAAGTCACAGAGAAAACGGCTTCAAATATAGTCAAATACAGCACTTTTCGGGGGAGGGGGAGTAAAAGAATAGCCAAGTTTCTAAATCAAAGCCCAAAATGAGGGAATCAACACTTCCTGGTTCCAGAGGAGAAAAGACCATTCAAGTTCTCTTAGGATAAGACCCAGCACACACCTTCTCTCCGCAAGGTGCTGTCTCCTCTGGCCTTATTTTACAGCTATGTGTCTTGACTTTGGACTTGTGCCAGGGTGAAAAGGTTTCACATGTCAGGGAGGAGCACCCTGGAAGGTGGCACAGTTATGAAATTTCTTGTTTGTAGGGACACTTCAGATAAACCCTCAAAGCCCTGGTGAAGGCAGGGGAGAAGGAGGTGAGGAGTGTGTGCTTGCATTCCTTCTAGATTTCTAATCGAGGTCAAAATATCATCAGTGTTGGTTCCTTCTTTTTCATTCAACTTTGTCTGAGAGGGGGAAAATTCCTGCAGTCCTGAAAGGGGGACACACAATGCCCAAGTTATTTCATTCTTTGCAATACACCATGACAAACTTACCAACTGAAAGATCATTGTCAAATGCTAAGCTCAAGTCCTCCTTTGGTGGGCAGGAGAAATAAGCTCTGTCCCTCCTGGCCTCAGTATATTAAGCTTATGTGGGCACACCACCACGAATCTACCAGCAGCCACAGGAGAAGGGATAGCCTACCTGGCTTAGCTGATGTTTATCAAATGTTAGAGACCCAAGGGAGCCCTTTATACACCCTTCATTCCCAGCTGTCCTTCAGTGTTAACAAACTGGATAAGATCAGAACATTCCAGAAATAGCCAGCCTTCATTTTAATTTGCAGGAAACTAAAAATGTATTTTTCAATGTAGATAATTTCTAGTTAAGAACTAAGTTTCATGAGTTTCCTAGCCAGGGATGGCTAAGTTTTTCAGGCTTTCTTTGGCTGATCTTGTTGATATAATTGTGAATTGGGCTTGATGAATGAGTTTAGTTGTCTGCTGTCTGACTGGCTTTAGAAGCTTCATGCATTTTAATCAGCCCAATGATTCATTTATTTTCCACTTTTTTTTGGACTGTGTGTGGGATCCTTCCCTTTTAAAAATAGAACAGTTACAACAGGATTAATTATGCTTTGCATTAATCCTAATTTTTTTTCCAGGTAGTCCTCTAATTACATAATAGTGACAGGTGTTGAGGGCTGCCCTTACGAAGTGTGTTATCCTGGTGCTGTTTCTGTGTGGCTGGTGCACAAGGCTCTCTTGTTTAATCATTTACACAGTAAAGTGTTAATCACCATTTAAGTTCCTCTTTGTCTTGTAACTTCATTAGTTGAACACACATTTCACTCTGGAAATATTGTGACCCCCTTCAACAAAGTGTCAATTAGCCTTGAACCATAAATTCTTGGCAAGTTTTAATTCTTTGCAAAAAAAAAAAAAATCCAAAGGAAAGCAAATACTTGAAGACAGGCATTTAAAGAAACTTCATTTACAACTTCCAAATAAATGCATCTCTTTTTTTCCCACAAGAGGAGACAAAAGAAATCAACTTGTTCCAAAGTGAACAGGTTTCTTGACCTGAAAGGTGATTTCTGAAAGAAAAGAAATTTTAACGACTGCAGCAATTTAAAGGAGTAAGGAAAGTGAACTTCCAAATAAGAACATCAGTATGTAGAGGAATCAAACCTGACACTACTGTGTAAGATTTCTTTCCACATAATTTCTACATAATCCAGATAGATAGATAGATAGATAGATAGATAGGCAGATAGATAGATAGGCAGATAGATAGATGTTAAGTGCTATTTCATAAAATGCATATTTAAGCTAGATAAAATACACAGGAAGCACTATACATTTTCCATATGGTTTCTCAGCACTGCATCTGTGCACTAGAGATACTTTGCTCTTCTTCCTATGCAGTGGTCCACCTGCATAAATCCTCCCATAATCTGCAAGTGCACAAGAGGAGGTCTTGCTGTCTTCACAATATGATTTGAAAAAGCAAAAGACCTAGATTGCCCAGGGCACTATAACCATCTTTTGTAGCGTTGTCTGTAGCAACTCTTCAAAAACACACAAAGCTTAAAAATTTTGAATTTACATATTTTAATGAGAAAATATTATTTAGACTAGATCATAATTTAATGTAGACACATTTTTTAAAACTCTGTCTTAAAACAGGCATGCCGAGAACAAGAACATCAATATTTAAAGGCCATGCTAATTCTGTACAGGGTGGAAGGGAAATGAAAGGGGGAAACTTTACAGCTCCTGTAACACTACAATTGCCTTTTTAACTTAAACAGGTCACACCAGAACAACTCTCCGTTTTCTCAGTCAATTACCTAAGACGCTAAGAAGAATATTCCAAACAAAAGTGCATTTTACACAGGGTAAAACCATTCCTATTCACAGCTATTTACATCTCTTTGCAGCCCTTTAGCTTCGTGGAAAAGTTCTTTTAACAAACATTAAGAGTTGTCCAGGGGAGAATTCTGTTGTCAGGTCTTGGTCCCAGTGAGTTGATCTGAGTTCTTCCCGGTCGCCCTTGGTGCATTCTGATTGAGTTTAGTTAATCTCTCTCTCTCTCTCTCTCTCTCTCTCTCTCTCTCTCTCTCTTCTTTCTTTCATTCCTTTTTTTATCTTTCTTCAATAAAATAAACAGCTAAGAAGGTGTCTAGTAAGAAAGTTAACATCCAGTTAACTTCCCCATCCCCCCTCTCACCCCTTCCCTCCCCTAAATACAGCCAGAAAAGAAAAGTAGACTGTTCACATCACAACAGGTGCTTGTAAAGATGGCTCTGCCCACTGGCCTGCCTAGCCAGGCAGATACCAGTTCACTGTTTACATGTTTTACCGGGCGCTTTGTAGACAATAAAAGGTTACTTTTAAGTAGAATTTTGCTCTTCCCCAACTTAGCAGCCTCTCTCTTCCCTCGCAGCTCTGAGAGCCTCTGCCTGGAAACAAAATCCAAAAGGAGAGAGAGAGAGAGAGAGAGAGAGAGAGAGAGAGAGAGAGAGAGAGAGAGAGAGAGAGACTTCTTCGTCGAAGTTTGGGAGGCCAGGCAGCCACAGCCTGCGCAGCATATCCCAGCCTGCTGGGCGGAGGCGAGCGGGTGGGAGGATGGGTGGCCACGGATTTCCAAACCCTAAGCAGATCGGCCCACGCTGCGCGGCTGCACCTCGGCGGGCATCTGCTCTCAGGCAGTTTGTTTTTTGTTTTTGTTTTTGTTTTTGCTTTTTTCCTTCTGGTCTTGGAACTGCTGGGAGTCCGGAGTTGCGCGCGGAGCCCTGAGCTTCGCAAAGTCCAATAGAAGACGCGTTTTTTTCTCCGCGCAGGAGCGAGGCAGGGCGTCCTGCCTGTTGAATGGGAGTGGGTTTCGGGGCATCTCAATGGGAGGCTAGGCTGAGGTTGGCCTCTGCTTTCTCTGGGGACGTGCAGGGGTGAAGACAAAGCTCACGCGCCTTCCAGCAAGTTTGTGGTTTGTCCTCTGGGTCCCCAAACAAAAGTTCTCCCGGGAGAGAGGGTTGGAGGAAGAAGAATGAACAAGTCAGGACGGCGGTCCCAGGTCGAAGAGGGCTTGACCAGGAGTCGGGGTAGTGGTGAGCGGGGTGGTGGACAGGTGACGAGAGGGGAGCCCCCGCTTCTGCGGGTCAATGCACCGCCACGGAGTGCAGGGCGGAGGCCGGGCTGGTGAGCGTCTCGCTGGGGGTGGCCGGGCTGCTTTGGCTGGTGGCTGTCTGCGAGGAAGTGGGGCTGAGCGAGGGCGGCGAGTTCGAGAGCAAGGTAGGGATGGGCGCGGGCAGCGCGGGCAGCGCGGGCACCGCGGCCGGCGTGGGTTTGATGGGCACCGGGATGGCGGGCAGCGTCTGGCCCGCCGCGTGGCACAGAGGCTTCAGCGGCACTCCATAGGCGCTGTAGTCGCCACTCGCCATGGAGATGGGGGTGGCCGAGTCGATCATGCCCGCGGAACCGTACACGTGTGGCCAGCCTGTGCCCAGGGAGCTGCCCATGGTAGTCAATTGATTGGGGAGCGGGTAGGCAGCGGGAACCGGCTGCATGGCGGAGAAGGCCAGCCCCCCGGGCATCTTGTATTCCCTCGCGATGATGTTCTCGATCGCGAAGGGATGCTTGAAGCCCGAGGGCTGCGCCACGCCGCCCAGGTTGTAAGCCGCGGCGGGCATCTGCGGCAGGTGCGTGCCCGAGGCGGCCAGCGCGCTGAGCCTCAGCTTGGCCTGCTGCTGCAGGTACTGCGCCGCGTCGGCCGGCTTGCTGGGCGCCAGGTGATCGGACTTGAGCACCTTGAAGCGCTTGCGGCGCCGGAGGAAGCTGCCGTTCTCAAACATGTCCCCACAGCTGGGGTGCAGCGCCCAGAAGCTTCCCTTACCCGGCTGGTCCGGCCGCCGCGGGATCTTGATGAAGCAGTCGTTGAAGGAGAGGTTGTGGCGCAGGCTGTTCTGCCAGCGCTGCGTGTTCTCCCGGTAGTAGGGGAAGCGGTCCATGATGAACTTGTAGATCTCGCTGAGCGGCAGCATCTTCTCGGGCGAGCTCTGGATGGCCATGGCGGTCAGGGAGATGTAGGAGTAGGGCGGTTTCTGGTCGCTATATGTGTTGCGGCCCGGCCGAGGCATCTTCTCGCTCGCCTTCTTGCTCCGGGTCCGCGCGGCCGGGAGGACTGATCGGATCTGAGAAGGGGGGGAGGTGTTGAAAGGGGCGGGTAACACAGAGGCAGGTCACCCAGGCCAAGTCATAGACTTCAGGAATGGGGAGGAGCGGGTGCGCTGCTGGATCCGCGGTGCTGGCTTCCCAGCAACTTCAGGCCCCAAACTGGAGGGGTCCAGCCTGGAGAGGCGGGGAGGGGAAGCCGGCCAGGGGCCGGCTGGGGTTGCAGGAAAGTAAGTGGGTTCTCAGGTCAGGAGAAGGGACCGAGAGCTGCTCACCTTAAAGTTGCTCCAAGTTGCGCCGGGATGGCGCCACTGCTGGCCGAGTCGCTCTGCTCACGGGATGGGAGCGCAGGGCTTGGGGACGCGCGGCGAACCTGGCTTCTGAGACTCGGCTCCGCCGCGATGCTGGGCAGTGCGTCCAGCCGGGCGGCGGGGCTCCGCTGCCGAGTGCCGGGTCAGATGGTGGCAGTCGCCGCCTCCGGGCTCGGAAGGGCGCTGCTGAGGTCTCTGCGGCTTGGCTGAGCTAGGTGGCTGCCTCCATGTCCTCCCTCGAACCATCTGATAGTTTTAAGCGGTGACAGGAGCAGAAAAGACCCCTGTAGCGGCGCTTCATTAATGTGCCACTTCTTAGCTATCATATGACAATCGCCTTGGGAGGAGGTGGGGGGGGAGCGGGGACTGCAGAGGGAGGGAACTGGGGGAGAAGGCAGCGAGCCTGGCCAGCGCTGGTTCCTTCCACACCTATTTACGTGGGTACCTTGGCCAATAGGAATCACTTCCAGCTGAAGACTGGGTGACGGGGAAGAGCTCCGGCTGCCCCGCGGGGAGCGAGGTGCGCCCACCGCTGTACGAGGTGTGAAGGTATGAGCTGACAGCAGAGGAGCCCGGAGCCAGGCCACCACTCACGTTCACAGACCGAGCTGCCGGGCAGATGATGTCTGACATGGAAATTGCTTGACTGGGGTATTCTGTTTCCTCTGCATTGTACCGGGTTGGTATTGTTAGTTAACTTCAGGCACAGGCTTTCTCCTGAGAAGGCAACCCTTTAACTTTGCTTGGCACTAGCGGGGATTGGTTGCATGGGTTATTGTTATGGAAACATAGTCTCCTCACTCTTTCCCACCGCACCCCTAGTCCTGTAAGAGGCAGGTTGGAATTTGATTTGACCACCTAAACTGAGACTTCAGCCCTGCAGAGTTGGGTATGTGATTAAAAAAAAAAAGTAAGTGGACAGCCAGGTGTAAGTGCCAGTTTTGAATCTAAATGTGTTAGACAAGTTTTTTTTTTTTTTTAAAGACCGAGTCTTTGCTTCAATGTCTCCCATGTATTTGATGCGCACAGCAAGGGGGTTTAGGGGACGTTGGGGCTGGCAGACTGCGGACCTGGAGAGGGCCTGAGTGTGTGTGACACACTTTGTTGCCCGAGAAACCCTAGAGCTTCTCCCTTCCTCCAGGTGCTGGGAAACTTTAGTCGTCTGATGTTTCTTGGGGGTTGGAAGTCTTCATTTTACAATCACACCCTCCCCCATTCTTTTTACATAGAAATAAATAATTCAGAATTTAGAAAACCCAGAAAAACTGTCCGAGGCCCCCTAGGACGGAGACTTCTCAAGAGTTTTTCCGGGTGGGGGTGGGGACGAGGCTCTGATCTTTCCGACTGGAGAGGGTGGCTGGCCCCTTTCGGTTCGGATCTGTCTTGTGAGGGTTAAATGAATCATTATCATCATCATCGTCGTCGTCGTCGCCGTCGTCATGATCATCAAACCGCTGAAATAAACAGTGACTCGACCGCCAGCATGCGCGCAATGAGTATTCTTAGAGAATACTCTAGATAATGCTCTAGGCGCTTCTGGCCAGAAGTATCTGGCCTTTGTGGCTTTAAAAAGAAATCCATACTACTGTGTGGTTAAAAACTCAAAACCTGCAGCCCACACTGAACTGTCTTTAAAGCCGGAAACGTTAGAGCTTCCCTTTTTCTTTTTCTCGTGGGGGGGGGCGGAGAATTCTGGGTGTGAAGAATTCTGGGTGTGAAGTTCTTTACACTTCAAGTGACATGTTTGGGCTTACCATTTTTGAAAGACTCTTCATGTGAGAGAATGCCCCCCCAAGACAGGACACACACACACACACACACACACACACTCACACACTCACACAAACATCTTTAACCACAGTTTCAAAGGTGGTCAATAACTCACCAAAACGTAACTTAAACACGACGAATTTAGGAGATTAAACAATTTCATTAATATTGAAATGGCTCTCATGTCTGGGCTGCCTCGCTTGAGATGCAAGCTCACGTTTTTCAATATTAACAGAAGTGCTTGAAGAAAAGATTCATGCCACCTTCTTAATTCAGAAAAAAATAACGAGGAAGGTGTGGGATCAGGGAGAGCGGGGAGGGAGATGTTGACCTGTCCCTGGGGCAAGGCTAGAGCCGGGCAGATTTGTAGGTTGCTTTTTAACAAAGATTAAGCCAGTTGGAACCGGGTGGATCCTAGGCGGTCCTTGGGCCAGAGGCAGCCCTGAGCTGTGGGCACGGTAGCTGCGAACTAGCTGCAGTTGAGGGGTTGGGGGCTGCGAGCCGCTAGGTTAGGCTCTAGGGCTTGTGGTGGGAGGGGCTGGGAGCCCAAAGGGGTGGAGAACCCAAGGGACCCTTGAAGATGGATGGAGAAGCTAGTCTAAGGCTTGCTCCGTCCAGATTAGTTTACCTCAGAGGTACAAAGCCGAGAGGTTCCTGGAAGCTAGGAAGGAGAGCCAGGGAGAAAGGTATCACCGCGCAGTGCAGTGCACGGATAGCCCAAAGATTTTAAAGAAAGATCCTTCTAGCTAGCATCCGTTCATATTGAAATGTAAAGGCGGATAAAATGCTATGGTGGTTGGCTTTGAGTTGGTGAATATCGAAGTGAAAGAGTATCATTTCCCTCAGTGACAGCCTGGAAGGGTTCTTTTCTCTGCCGCATGGGTGCGTGTTAAGGTGGGGAGTTGGGGTGAACAGTGTTTTCTTATTTTAACAATCGACATTTTGTTGCCTGGCCAAAAGGGCCATTGTGTGGCTGTCGAAATCACTACTTAGTGTAAACAGAAGATTAACTAAATTCTAAGAATGAAAACGTTGGTGTTAAAAAAAAAAAAACTAATTTGGAATAAATCTTTTGTCTACTTCCCCGGAAAAAAAATGAACAAGATCAAGTTCGGGAAACGTGAGGATGCAAGCAGGAGTTCCTGTCCCGGGGACTTTCAAAGTTTGGCTGCAGTAAATATAGGAGTTGAGGCACATTACCGACGCTCGGGGTTAATTAAGTAAACGGAACATAATCACATTAGGTTTGCCTCGCAAGGGGAAAGAAGTTGCAAGGGGTGCATTGGCGGCCACGTAGTCCTGGTTAGGGCTGAAGGTCTGCAAAATCCGGGCTGGTGGGGGTGGGGGGAGCTGCAAGCTGTTTAGGGCATTTTAAGACCCGCATTATAAAGAGGAGGAGGGAAAGGCGACTTTCCAGAAATCTTGAAAAGTACATCAGTCTATTGTACAGAACCCAAAGCAAACAGAAGCTGGGTGGAAGGGGGGGGGCACATCCGACTCCGAGGCTTAAGGGGTTGTTGGGAAACTGTATAAAATACACATAAGTCAATTATACCCCATGTGCGGACCAAATGGAAATCTCTTTGGTGCGAGAGCCATTCATCGCCTGCGCGGAACCCACCGCCGACCACCTTTCTGCTTGGAAAGTTCGCAATAGCGTCTTTTCCCACAAGCTGGACCACACAGGGCGACAGATTTCGTAATAATTTATGCTAATTTCCCTCCATAAATCCACAATTCGCTTCAGTGGCACCCGAGCTGCTGGGGGAGTAAAAAGGAGACAGAGGGGTGACAGAAACAATATTGATTTTGATTCCTTGTGTTAAGCAGGTGTGTGTGTGTGTGTGTGTGTGTGTGTGTGTGTGTGTGTGTGTACGCGCGGGCGTTGTGGGTGGGGCTGGGTTGTGGAGGCGGGGAAGGTTCCAGAAAAACAAAACCACCTTTAGCTACCCTGCCTACCCTATCCTCACTCCAGAAAATAACCGTGTCTCGGTTTGTTAATATTTACCAAACCCCGACGGGAGGTGGAGGGAAAGTACCCCGCAGCTGCGGAAGGGTTCCCAGGCGCCAAAAACAATACCCTCCTCCCCCACTGGGAAAGTGAACCCCAGCAGCCTTCAGCGCCGCGCCTGGCCCAGGCTTGGCCCTGGAAGTCCTCGCGGTCCCCTCCCTGGGCCTCTGTAGGCTGGCAGTCTCTAACCTTCATCTGTAGCTGGCTGTCTCTAACCTTCATCTGTAGCTGGCTGTCTCTAACCTTCATCTGTAGCTGGCAGTCTCTAACCTTCATCTGTAGGCTGGCAGTCTCTAACCTTCATCTGTAGCTGGCAGTCTCTAACCTTCATCTGTAGCTGGTTGTCTCTAACCTTCATCTGTAGCTGGCAGTCTCTAACCTTCATCTGTAGCTGGCTGTCTCTAACCTTCACCTCCTTCCTCTCCTGTACCACACCTGCCCTTCACTTCGCTTCTTTCCGGTCCTCTTGTTGAGTGTTTTTATTAGACCAGCAGTGACCTGTGCTGATGGCCGGGCATCGGGAGGACAGGATTGGCATTGGGTGGACGCTGAGGTTTTAGGGCCTTGAGAGTCTTTTCTGGTGCACCCTACTCTTCCTTGTAGGTCGCCTCGCGCGTTTGCCCAAAGGGCTCCGGCGCTGGGTCTGGGAAACCGGCGCTTACACACCACGCCTCTTTGTCCCACCCGTCATTCTTCACCAGATCTGCGCTTTGGTGGCGTGAAACGACTTAGCTTTCCATTCAAAAGGATTTTGTTCCTGGAGTATTCAGTAGTAAAAAAAAACTTCTTCAGGCTGTCAGTGGACAATCTTTTTTAATGCCATCCTGAGTATCCTAGGCTTTTTGCCACCCTCCCCCACTTTACCTCATCTCCTGCTAGAGTCTGCCTCACTTTCTCATTCTGGGTCTCGGAAACAAGGGAGTGACGGCTGGGACAGCAGGCACCTGGCGGTTCGCAGGCCCCAGAGCCCCGCACCCACGGGGGCGCGTGTCACGAGAAATGCCCCGCTTTCTCTTCTCTGACTGCTTCGAGATTCTGAGCTTGAAATTCCCCTGGCTGGAAATCAAAGATCTATCTCAAGAGGAAGGGGACACACATTTTGCTCTTGGCTCAACTGTGGCTTGGTAGCCAAACTCCAAACCATACATTCCTGTCAGCGGCCTCCGGCCTTGCTACCAAAAGACACAGTTTTACCTGCTGGAGAACTGGGGGGGGGGGGTCATCTATTTCATCCGTTAGTGACTGATACATAACGTTGGGCCTTAACTCAAAACCGAGGTTGAAAGGAAACTTTTGATAAGCATCTATTGCCTAAAATCACACCTCTCCCAGTTCAATCATGCTTAGTAAAGACTAGTCTCCAATCTTCTCCTCCAGCCCAATTTACTCACCTCCAAACAGGGAAGGGGGACTTCAGGGGTGCCCCACCCTTTCACAATCAGATGCCCCCAGCCCCTTAATGCTCAGCAGGGAAACTTCCCCAGGAGGAAACTAAGGCCTCCAGCTGTGGCTGGAACACCTGGTCCTAAGTCTGTTCTGCCTGGGCCAGCAGAAAGGGTTGGGTGAGCAAGCCCAGGACTCCTTAGCAGGATATCCCCTGGTGGAGAATGTGGGAGGCCTAGTCTTCCTTTCAACTTCAAGCATAAAATAAACAGTAGCCAGAGCAAGGTGCTGGTCCTACTTGACCCCTCCCACCCCCTAGTCTTAAAAAGTGACCACCATCTTTCACAGGGAGCTGACAATCTCACTGCCTGTGAAAACTGCTTCCCCTGCTCAGTACAATACCTTGTTTTTGGAATCAGTTTGCTAAATACCATTTGGTGTTTGCTTTACTGTGGTTTTTTGCTCTAAGACCTTACAGCTTTTGGGGAGGGGGAAAAACCAACTTTGTTTCCAAATCAAATCTTTCCTTTGCACAAACATTGGCATAGCTTTCATCTGAGCTTTATCAAGCCTGGCAGTGTATGTCTAAAAAGCATTTGCAAAATGCTGGTGAAAGAATTTTTGTTCTGGTTGTGGGTAAATCCCCTCCCTTAAGTTCTGCTTGCTGTGTGCTGTGTGAAATAGAAGAAGGAACTCAAATCCATTATTTTTATTGGAGGAAATATTGCTAAAGCTACCTTAGTATTGAAGGGATTAACTTGCTTTTTCTCTCAGCCCCTAACTCTGGGGTTAAGACAGCAGTAGTTCGACTGTATAATGTGTGCACTGTTCGCTCATTTGTACAGGCAGAACAAAGGTTGGACTAAGCCAAATTGCGTTGCACTTGTGAACCGAGTCCCAATGTGAAGTATCTTTTACAGCGGGGGGATGAGAACAATTTCGTGTATGTCTAAAAGGGGGTAACAAAGCCACTTTCTCGAGCATCTCAAAGTGAAGTAGCGAGGCGTGACATTCCCAGGGTGAGGAGGGACAAAAGCAGGGTCAGGAGGATGAAAAAGAGAATCAAACAGCCACTTTCACATGCGTGCCCTCAACTGCTGCACCTCTCCATAATAGGAAACAAATGTTGTAAAAGGGGGGATTGCTCCTATTCATTCAAAATAGCAAATGATAGCTAAACAACATTGTCAAAACTGAATCAACTTCTGTGCAGTACCACCCAGAAAAAGGTATTGTGCTTTGTTTAATAGCTGGGTGGAGCGAATGGTTTTCTTTCTTAAGAGGGAAGGGAGAAAAAAAAATAACCCTATACTTTTCAAATCAACTTTTTTTGTTAGAAATTATTTGTTTGCTTAGTTGTGTGTGTGTGTGTTTTTTTTTTTTAATCAGGTTGGCTGGACATCTCATTCTTAAAAATGTGATTGGGGGTGGGTTGCAAAAGTAGTTTGTTTTAGTTTCAGAAAATGTGCTAGAGCTGCTAATAAATGGGGGGAAAGGTTCTGTAAAATTTTCTTTGAACGTTGGGGGGGGCATTGAGTGCAGGGTAGTTGTACTTTACTCAAAAGTTTGAATCAAATTGACCCTGGCGGACTGCAGACTCTTGAAGTAAGGAATGTTTTGCACCCATAATATTTATTTTTGGACAAACTCATTCCCTTACCCTCCCCACCCCAGCCCCCCACCCCCGCTTTAATTTGTTTTGAAAGCTGGCAACCTGTGGCCCTCCAGCCTTTCAGCTTCTGCTTCGCTCCTTTATTCCGGGTTCCCGGGGAGCAGAGCTTAAGCGGGGTGGCCCTGTGCAGTTAGGGTTTTCTGAATGGTAGAAATGGGTTTGGTTTGCTGTGTTCCTGGGAAGGTTAAAACTGTTCATTCTCATTCGTCTTCTCTCTCTCTCTCTCTCCCTCTCTCTCTCTCTCTCTCTCTCCATCTCTTTTTGTGTGTCCACGTTTCCCCCGCTGAGCTGCCACCCACAAAGAGGGTTGGAAAAAGAAAAGCGAGGGAAGAAAGAACGCGGCAGATCCTCCCCAGCCTCCCCCAACTCCGAAGGGCTGGGGGGAGGGGGCAGGGCGTGGGGGGGACCTGGCCTGGCCTTTGGATGCTGGCAGCCTCGGAAAGGCCGAGTCCCTTCCACCCAGTCCAACCTCACCTGGGACTAGCGCTTCACACCACAGTCTCCCGGTGGGAGCTGCAGACCCCGCGCCGCACCAGCCCCACAGCAAGGTGTCTACTTCTGATGCCCGCACCGCCTGGCAGCTCAGTGAGGGACTCACAGCTGGGGATCGAGGTGCCCTGTTTGCGCCTGTCCTCTGCGCATCCTCTTTCCCCTCCCCTTCCTTTTCACTTTCCCTCTCTATGTTCATTTTTCTTTCGAAGCCTTGTCTCTTTCCATAGATTCCAGCTAACTCTGTCTTCCTGAGAGCGCGGCTCTACGGACATGTCCTAAAGCACGCAGTAGGCTTAACTTAAAAAAAAATAATAATAAAATAAAATAAAATAAAGGAAGGGAAGGAAGAAGCTGGAAACAAAAAGTTCAGACTTTCCACCTCCGCACCGCACCGCCAGCTCACGAAGCAGCTTAGCTACCCGGTAGGCCGAGGCAAGGTGATGCACACAACTTCACCCACCCGCCAGTTCTTAGGAACAGGGTAAATTATCAGAGACCCCCCCCCCTTCAATCTTGGCTGGCAGCTCTCCTGGCGACCCAAGCAAGCAAACTGCTCTACACACTTCTTAGCATTTATTTTTTTATTTCCATTTAAATTTTTGGTTGGTGAAGAATCTTGAAAATAACTATTAATTCCGCACTGTCATTTCCCCGCTATGAGTTCCCCCGCCATCTAGATAAATCTAGAATCACACAGCATTTAATTCCAAGAAGGCAATTTTCTTTGGAGTGTCCACCCTATGAGTAGGACGGCCACAGCGATTTGATTGGCGGAGCTGATGGCTTCTTTTAACTAAGGTAGTCTGTCTTTTCTTCCCTCGCCTCTCACTTCTCCCTCCAATATAGTTTGGGTTCCTCGCCTTTAAAACACTTTCTTGAATAACCAGAGATTGGGGAGGATTTCCGTCCATTCTCCTCCTCACACCATTTTGTGTAAATGCAAAGAAAAAGAAAGCTACATACAAACGGGGTGAAATCAGCGGTCCAGCCAAGATTCTGCGTCTTACACTCAAAGGACACAGAGACTCAAGGGCTCACCGTTTTTTCTACATCTTTCTTTGGCCATGGTTAGCAAAGTTAGGTTTTCCTTTGCTCGAGTCTGCTGGTCCGAGACCTGTTGATGACTTGGAGTGGCGGAGCACGCAAGCTTCGTGCAGAAGTCGGTTATGTAAACTGCTTGTATATTTCACATTATCGTCGTGCTATCTGGAGGCAATGTAGATTTTCTAAAGATCTAATGAATAAACAACCAGTAACTGCTGGCGGTGTAATTTACATTGTTAATGCCTACATGTGTATAATAAATACGCATTTGTGTGCCTTCAAATAAACTCTTTTTAGTTTTTAACCTGTGGTGATTTTTTTTTTCCCCCAAAAAGAAGGGGTGGGGGAGGACTGGCTTTTCAAGAATGAGTTTAGTTCACTTTGTTGCTAAAAATGTCTGAGTGGGAGGCAGGAGTGGGGTCTGCAGTCTGGTTGTCAGTGCTACCAACCCGCGCAGCTAGATCCGCTGGAAAGCGCACCCAGCCTGGACTCAGTGCGATTCACAGAGAGCTCAGGAACTTAGCTTTTGCGGCTTGGGGGAGGGAGGGGCCCGCAGAGACAGAAGACAAAGTCACCTAAGGACCCAGGCAGCCTCCCTAGACTGTCGCCTTTCCCCAAACAGGAGCGCCAAGCACCTCGCTCGGATTGCAACGTGGGTTGGAAGAACTGGAGTGTCTGCGGCTTCAACAAACCCTGGGGGGAAATGTTTCCTCTCGCTCCTCCATAGAAAGCATCTCGGACCAGCCCCGGAAAGGCTGGCTAGTAGGGAAGAAAAGGCGCTGGGCCAGGGGACTGGGGTCCTAGGCTGCCCATCCCGCCCTCCCCCGCTTAAGGCAAAGGCCAGCCGGGGCTGGACACACCGGGAACGACCCCTGCTAAGCCGCAGGGTCTGCTCACCCAGCAAAGCTCTTGCTGTTTGAGGCTGCCCACCCTCCCTCTGCGTCCCAGGCCACGTACGTCAGGCTGGGCTTGGCTGTTTGATATCTCTCCCCTCCACCAACCAGGTGCCACTTCCTTAGCGCGCTCCAAGGCAAACGTCTCATCTTTCGGCGTCCTGAATCTGGAATACATTATTTTAATGAAGTCTTTGGCGATTTTCTTTCCTCTGAGATCTATTCCACGGTGCAATTAGGAACGTATTGGTGCTAGCTCGTATGAATATTCAGGAGCGTGTCAATTAATTAGCAGACAGAGGAATCTCATTATGGGGCTCAAAACCCTTTTAGTGTTAAGCAGAATTAAGGGGGTATTTGGCAATGCGCTGGATTAGTGAATATTTTACCGCGCTCTCATTTAACTTCATTATCATAGCACTTACGCTACACTCTGATTTTATTAATTAAATTGCTCATTAATTTGGCCAAAAAGGATAAAAGTTTTAATGCGCCACCCAATAACTTGGAAAGTCAACTTTCGCCTCCCTTAGACTTCGCTTCTTAGAGAGCACGGACCGCAACTTCGCTGGGCCAGAGACAGATAGGCTTGGAACTCCACCCGGGGCTTCAGGGAGAGCTCAGTCTATCGCTCAGGGGGTGCGTCTGGGTGACTGGGACCCCGACTGCTGGGCTGGCCAGGAAAATGTGTTGTCTTTCACCCCGCCCCCTCTCAAATCCTCTTCCTCCAGAAAGACTAGGTGAGAAATTATTTGCTCAGATGCTCCCACCCCCAAAGCACCCAGGAGCAATGGCCAGTGCGCCCAGGGAACCACGGCTTCTCAGAGCTCGCCAAAATGCTTTGCAATCTGCAGTCCGCGACAGCAACGCCCCTTAAGGGCCAGGCAAGCCCAGCACCTGAGGTCGCAGCCACCAGAGCCCGCCAGAGCCCTGCCCCAAGTCCTGGGGCCACTGAAGGCACCGTCAGGTCCTTCTTGTGCTCCTCACACCCATCTGCACCTCTCTCGCCCTACCCCCAAAGGTTAGAAAGACAAATATTAAAATTACTCGCACAAAAGGGAACCGCTAAAGAGATCCCAAATTAATATGCATGTAAAATTAATTAGCTGCATTTCGTGACATCAGAATTAGTACCTGGGAAACAGAACACCTTCTGGGCATTGGGAACATATGCTGGAATTAGAGTTAATTGACTAATTACATAAATTAGGCATTAATTTTGAAACACATCAAGTATAAAAGATATCTCAATTAATTGTGCATAAATTACCAGGTGAAACACGGTGATGGTCGGTCCAACGAGTCCGGTTCCCTGACCTCCTTGCACCTTTGGGCGTCAACGGCAGGCGAAGCAGCGTTCACAGGGTTTGCAGACAGAGTGGCTTTCTGTAGGAAGAAGATCAGCCCAGAAGCATCAGCCCGCTCAGGCTGGTGACCCTAGGGCAAAGATTCCCCACCACAAACACCTCATTAAAATCAATTATTCGAAGTTACATTGATCAGTTTTTGTCAGAAAGAGGACCGATGAAGATCACCCTTACCAATCCACCTTCCCTGCTGCTGTCTGAAGCGATGCTGGGGTGTGCCTGGGCCCTTGATCTCCTTGGAGCAGGACGTCAGAATATGTGGGTTTGAAACTGGCCCTTGGTCACCCAAGCGGTGCTGGAAATGTGGTTTCCCTTGATGGGTTATGTTACAGGCTCCCATCGCTTTAATTTTTCATCCAGAAATCCAACTTCCGGTGAGGCCACTTAGGTTTTGAGCTGAGTCTAAATGCGTTTGAGGGAGGTGAAATCTAAGGAGCCCATCCTTGCTCCTTTGGCTTGTGGGATCCCTCAGCTCCTCTCTCCAGATGCAGTGCATGAGCTCTTTCCTTTCTTGGGGTTCAAAGAACAGACTTGCTATCGTTTGGCTGCACAGTCCAATTTTCTGTACTCCCAGCCCCAACAGGTGCGCCAGGTAACACACACCAGTAAAATTTCCCACAAGAAACCATTAAATGGAACATTTTTTAATTAATTAATTAATTTTTATGTGTATGAGTGTACTGTCTGTATGTACGTTGGTGCACCTTTGTTGTGCAATGCCACAGACGTCAGAAGAGGGCGTTGGATTCCCCTGGAACTGGAGTCAAAGACGGTTCTCAGCCGCCATGTGGGTGCTGGGGATCGAACCCCGGGTCCTCTGCAAGAGCTGTTGGAGCGCTTAACCACTAGGCCATCTCTCCAGCCCTAAATGGAACATTTGTTTTGTCTTTAAGACAATTATCTTGCTGAAATCTGGATGAACTTGGCAGCATGCCTCTCCACCCACGGGCTGCACACATTTTAAATGCCTTACACCAAAGGAAAGGGCATTTGGGCAGTGAAGAAGGGCATGCCACTTTGAAACCTAGTGAAGGGGTAATAGCTAAAACTTGCCATGCAGCCCCCAAACGATCTCCAATTGTCCCACTGTTTGGTTCTCTTGATCTGATGGAATGGGGACATCAAGACAGAAGACGTTTCTCAGCAACTTCTGGATTTCTCACAAAGGTAGTGTAGTCTTCTCCACCCTCTAGCTCCTTTCTCCCAGAGTCTCAAGTTGGAATCTATCCCCCCCCCCCAGTGCCAATATGGTGAGGGAAAGAAGTCAGGAAACCTTTGATTCTCTGAGGATATTCTCTCATCAAGGTCCCTCAGTGAGAATCCTTACAATGTAATCCTCATTGCCCGTGAGCCAAAGAAACAGATGAAATCCTGACTTTACAGGGACAAACATTCATTTTGATGGAGAGGTTTCCAGCAGTAGCCAGATGCAGAAGGTACTTGAGGGAGATGTTGACAAGCAGCTAATTGTCAGCAGAGCTAAAACAGACACTTTGTTTACAGTGGAGCATGATTAATGGAAAGTAAATAAAACAACAACAGCTCTCTTTACAAGTCACCATCCAAGTCCAAAAGAAATGAAGGAAATGGAGGTCCGGCCCGAGGTCTAGCTTGCCAGACCCTTGAAGCAGCAGCTGGCAGCAGTATGAATGACAGGAAGAAGATATGCTTTCCAGATGCTCTACTTCTTCTTCTTTTTTTTTTTTTTTAATTTTGCCAAGCACATAGAACTGGATTAGAAACATTTTTCTCCCAATTAGCTGAGTTTTACATATCTTTTTCTTGCCCCTCACTCTATCCCTTTCTTACAAGGTAACCAATTTAATGTGGAATGATTTTCAAAGTAAGCCAGGCATGATAAGCTCAAACTGCCATCACCAAACAAGGCTATTAAAGGTTACGGGTATAATTTGAGTTTTTGAGAGGACATTTCTATCCCCTGGGACTTTAATACGATGCAGGGGCTACTCTGTAGTAAACAGTTTGTGGTGGCTGGCATAATACATTTTCATTAAATGAAAATTGTATCTTTAAAATTTTAAATTGTATTTATTATTACTAATTGTTACTATTATTGTGTTTATGAAGGAGATGTGGGGGGGGCATGAACCACTGCACAAGTGTGGAGGTCAGAGGACAACTTTCAGGAGTCAATTCTCTCTTCTACCATCTGATCTGGAGATGGAACTCAGGATGTCAGGTTTGCGCATCAAGTGCTTTTACTCACGATCAGCCACCCTCTTCTTTCAAGGAACAGTGTCCCTGTGTCCACCTATGTGTGCTTCCCCACTTCAGTCCTATAGACTGGAGCTTGGTCAGGCTAATTCCTTTCTAACAGATTTGCTGGTTCTGTTTACACAGGTTGCTGCAGACAGACAGATCTTTTGCCTTGGCTGTACCTTGATTGGATTATTTACAGCAACCTATAAAAAGCAGACATTCTTTGTATTGAATATGATGCCCAGTGATGTTCAGAACAATGATTCTAAGGCCATTAGAAGTACTTCTAGGTCACTCACCCTTCAATTAGATTTTGACTGCTGCACTATCTCATGGTACTACGCAGAAAGCCAAGGCATGAATAAAATGCAAGACGTATTTAGGCTGATGGAAAAAGAGCCTTCCTTCTTTCTCTCCTCTTCCTCCCATCTTTCCTTCCTTCTCCCCACCTCCTTTTCAAGAAAAGTTAAAGTTTATTAAGACAATATTGTACTATAGATTTAAGCATGAACATTAACAGGAGAGGAACATTGGAGGAATGTCAGTACATGCCCCAAGGTGAGCACAGGCCTCTAGAGAGGGGGAGCGTGGGTGCGAGCTGCTTTGGGGGCTTGCTGCTGTTTAGAATGGTTTCCAGCATCAGTAGAGACAAAAGAAAGCCAGAGTCTATTTAGGGGAAAAGGGAAAGAAGGGGAGACCGAGAGAGGGAGGGAGGAATGGGGAGCAGAGCAGAGCAGAGCAGAGAGAGCAGAGCAGAGCAGAGAGAGCAGAGAGAGCAGAGCAGAGCAGAGCAGAGCAGAGTTTTCTTTTTTTTTAATTTAATTTTTATTGATGCTTTGTGCATTTCGTACATCATTTTCCAATTCAGATCAGGCATATTTCCCTTTCCCTTCCCCCCCCATCCCCACCCCATCCCAGCTCATGTATTCTGCCATAACTGTCCTGCATCTTTCTCTGTTGTTTTTTTTTTTTTTTTCATTTTTTAGCTATAAGTAATAATCCATGAGTACAGGCATCCTTCATGCAAAACCAATCTGCAGGCTGTTGTGCCCAAACCCCCACAGCCCCACCATCCAGTGGGGGGGTGACAGGTTGTTTGTTCAATCAAGTTGATCAAATGAGTGTCCAGACTACATTGTTGTAGTTTCACCATTCACCCCAATCGCAGCCCTTACATTCTACCACGCCCCCTCTTCCACAGATTGTTCCCTAGGCTTAGAAAAGGGGCACAGGTGGATGAGAGGTAAAACAATCCCCTCTCTCTGGAGCTGTTGACTTGGACTCTGGTCAATTCTGGCTGTTTCCTTTCATGGGCTGACAGTTTGTCCAGGAGTAACCTTTCGATCCTACTGATGAAGCACAAGCAATTAGATATATAGGCATTTAAGCAGGACTAATAGTTATGGTAGGTTACTTTGGCATAGACACATATGTTTGGATGATATGTTAATCCATGAGTTACATTTTCCCCCCCTGTTAAATATGACAGGGTCTTACTGTGGCTTATAACATCTCCTAACCTGTAGAGGATGTAAGCTTGTGGCATCAGCCATGGGTTATTCCTCCAAGGAGAGAGCCAATAGCCAATTAGATTTGGGATATACAGGCACATGGCTGCCTCTGCTGCACAGTATTTCCAGGCAGGTGAGGTGTAGCTGGTGCTGACGGTGGAGTCTTGCTTGACTCAGGGAGACCCGTATTTGCTTCATTGGTTTAGTACTCGTCTATGAACCATGCTTTCTCTTTTGCTCTGAGCCTGTTTGAACTGAGTTCTGATGATGTCACTACTGGCCATTTCTTACTTTGAACCCAGTGTAACTTTCACACTGCAGATTTTACATATTCTTTTTCTTTCTCCTCACTAGGAAAAGCAGAAGGGCTGGTCCCTCACTTGTGAAAGGTCAGTTGGGCAGAGCTTTGGTGCTATACATAGCTTTGTTGCCTGTCCACGTGTGAGCGTGCTTGTCATCAGGTAACCT
Organism: Rhizomys pruinosus; assembly: GCA_009823505.1. Taxonomy (NCBI): domain Eukaryota; kingdom Metazoa; phylum Chordata; class Mammalia; order Rodentia; family Spalacidae; genus Rhizomys; species Rhizomys pruinosus. The sequence goes on from VZQC01009338.1 coordinate 2,240,235, forward strand.
CAGGATAAAGAGTTTCTGTAATCCTCAGGAGTCAGGCAGGCTGCTTGCCTGCCCTTCTTCCCCTCTCTTCTTGTTCTTGCCTCCTTCTTCGATAAACATTTCTGAGGGCTCTAGGCCACTAAGTAGTAAAGTCTGATAAAGTAATTTCAGGAATTAAAAATTGAGGGTTTTAAAAATGATTTTATTTATGTTTATTTTGTATGTATGAGTATTTTGCCTGCATGTGTGTGTATGTGCACCACATGCGTGCAGTGCTTGTGGAGGTCAGAAGAGGGCATCATGTCCCCTGGAGCTGGAGCTGGAGCTGCAGTCACAGGCAGGTGTGAGCTGCAGGACATGGGTGCTGGGAACCAAATCTGGAACCAAAACAAGCACTCTTAACTGTTGAGTCATCTCTCTAGCCCAAGTTTTGACAGTTGTGGATAGAAAGAATACAGAATGAGATAGTTACTACTCCCTGAACACTATAGTATAAGAAGGATGTGTATAAGACTTACATTGTATTAGGCACCATAAGGAGTCTAGTATGACTTAAAGGACTCAAGAGGGTGTGGGCAGGTTATATACATGTATTCCTCCATTTTCTTTCTTTCTAAAAGACTTTAAAATTATTTATTATTTTTATGTGCATAAGTGTATTGTCTGCATGTATGTAAGTGCACTGATGTCATGCAATGCCCAAGGAAGTCAGAAAAAGGCATCAAATTCTCCCGGAACTGGAGTTAAGGATGGTTGTTAGCCACCATGCCAGTGCCAGTGAATTGAACCTGGGTCCTTTGCAAGAACAACTAGTGCTTTGAATCACTGAACCATCTCTTCAGCCCACTTTTTAAAAGATTTACATTTTAAAATTTTGTGTGTGTGTGTGTGTGGGGGGTGTGTTTGTGATTGCAAGCACCCTTGAATGTCCCGAGTCTGATCTCCCTGGAGCTGGAGTTACAGATGGTTTCAAGCTGGCTGACGTGGGTGCTGGGAACCAAACTCAGAACCTGTGCAAGAGCAGCAGGCACTCTCAACTGCTGCGCCTTCTCTCCTGGCCTTGCTCTCCCATTTTCTTTAAGGGACTTGAGCACCCACAGATTTGAATGTCCATGGAGATCCATCTCCAGTTCCCACCAACGGTGCTGCGGGGCAGGCAGCTTGATGATCCACAGGGGGATGTGATCTACGAGTGAGAATGACTCTCAGCCATTGAGGGTTTTGCACTAGACTAGATCAGGACTTCAGGAGGCACAGCCCTGAGACCTCCATGTGAGCATCTGAACGGTTCCATGAGGTCAAAGCTGTCTTCATAATAGTATTTTTCCTTTAATGCTTTTTTTTTTTTGGTCTTTTCGAGACAGGGTCTCCTTGTAGCCCCAGCTGTCCTGGAACTCACTCTGTAGACTAAGCCTTGAACTCACAAAGATCCACCTGCCTCTGCCTCCCAAGTGCTAGGATTAAAGGCGTGCGCCACCACAGCTATTAATCTTTTCTACATTAATCCTTTACTTGTGTTCAATTGAGTTTTCCAGAAGCTTAATGATATATTCTAATGTGGAAAGAGATGTGAGAATCCTATCCTTTTCAACATAGAGTGGTCTTCTCATTAAAATTTTTGTTTTAGAAAATATGGTTATCTTTCATGAATACATTTTATACTAACATTCAGTAAAATTATTATTATTTTAAGATGAATGAAGGTACATTTAAAATACTTTCAGGTGTAGGGATGAATGCAGTTGGTAGAGTGCTTGTGTAGCAAGCAGAAAGCAAGGTAATTTTTTTTATTCCACTTTATCTCCACTATCTCGTCTACCCAGTCTCCTCCTCCTCCTCCTCCTCCTCCTCCTCCTCCTCCTTCTCTTCCTCTCCCTCTTCCTCCTCTTCCTCCTTTTCCTCCTCCTCCTCTTCCTCCCCCTCCCCCTCCCCCTCCTCTTCCTCCTCCTCCCCGTCTTCTTCCTCCTCCTCTTCTTCCTCCTCCTCTTCTTCCTCCTCCTCCCCCTCTTCCTCCTCCTCTTCTTCCTCCTCCTCCCCTTCATTCTCTCCCTCCTCCTCCTCTTCCTCCTCCTCCCCGTCTTCTTCCTCCTCCTCTTCTTCCTCCTCCTCCCCCTTTTCCTCCTCCTCTTCCTCCTCCTCCTCCCCTTCATTCTCTCCCTCCTCCTCTTCTTCCTTCCCCTCCTCTTCCTCCTCTTCCTCCTCCTCCTCCCCTTCATTCTTTCCCTCCTCCTCTTCTTCCTTCCCCTCCTCTTCCTCCTCTTCCTCCTCCCCCTCTTCCTCCTCCTCTTCTTCCTCCTCTTCCCCCTCTTACTCCTCCTCCCCCTCATTCTCTCCCTCCTCCTCCTCTTCCTCCTCCTCCCCATCTTCTTCCTCCTCCTTTTCTTCCTCCTCTTCCCCCTCTTCCTCCTCCTCTTCCTCCTCCTCCCCCTCATTCTCTCCCTCCTCCTCCTCCTCTTCTTCCTCCTCTTCCCTCTCTTCCTCCTCCTCTTCCTCCTCCTCCTCCCCCTCCTCCTCTTCCTCCTCCTCCCCCTCATTCTCTCCCTCCTCCCCCTCTTCCTCCTCCTCCTCCTTTTCCTCTTCCTCTTCCTCTTCCTCCTCTTTTTTCTCCCCCCCTCTTCTTTCTATCTTCTGTTGCTTTTCTGACTTCATTGGGGATGTTCTTGTTTCTCTGCCTCCTTTGGCTAGTTTCCACGCTATGACTTCATGCTCCTGATCACTTCTGCAGTGTTTTATGTACTGTTAATCCCATCAAATATACTAGTATTTTCATTCCTAATACTGTATTTTTCATTTCTACAGGTTTGAGTCTTTTTGGATCCATATAAACTAATTCATCAAATATAATTTCTATATCTGCTTATATTGATTGATATTTTTGCTCAGTTACTAGATTTTATCTCTTTTTTGCCCATTATATAAGTTACTTTTCTCATTGCTGTGACAGCAAAATGTCTGCCAAAAGCAAATTAAGAATGGAATCATTTATTTTGGTTCATAGTCTGAGAGTACAGGTCATTATAGTGGGGAAAGTGTGGTCACAGGAGCATGGGACAGCTAATCACATGTGTCCACAGTCAGGAAGCAGGGAGATGGGTGCTGCAGGGAGATGGGTGCTGCAGGGAGATGGGTGCTGCAGAGGGATGGGTGCTGCAGGGAGATGGGTGCTGCAGGGAGATGGGTGCTGCAGGGAGATGGGTGCTGGCACTCAGCTCGCTTTCTCTTTTTCATTCAGTCCTGAGCCCCCGGCCATGGAATGAAGCCCAATTTTAGAGGGGGGTCTTCACAGCTTTGCCAAGCCTCTCTGGAGACATATCCATGCACATACCCAGAGGTTTGCCTCCTAAGTGACTCTACATCCTGTCAAGCTGACAATATCAACTGTCATACATGCCAAGTAATTTTTTGATCAAATGTCAGACACTGAGAATTTTACATTATTGAATAGAAAAAGGCCCTTGAAAGAGCATCAGACTTTATTCTGACTAGAAATTAAGTTATTTGGATTTTTGTGGCTATTTCTCAGCAGTGTTTCCTCTAGAACTATTTTAACACCCCTCTAAAGATGTGGTTCCTGGGCTAGAGAGATGGCACAGCAGTGGCTGCTCTGGCAGAGGATCCAGGTTTGATTCCCAATATCCACACAGCAGTTATCAACTGTCTGTAACTCCAGTTCCAGGTGACCTGATGCCATCTTCTGACCTCCTTGGGCATTGTACAATGCAGATGCTCTTACCTACATGCAAGCAATACACTTATACACATTGTTTTTTTTTTTTAATGTACAAAATAAAGGTGATTCTTTAAACCACTCAGCCTGTGCATTGTGAGGTCTCCTTCTAGTTATAACAGGAAACCATTTCTGATTTCCTGTGCACTCCAGAATTTGCAGCTTAGTGCTCCCCGCTGGCTCCTCCCGACTTTGCTGACAGACCTCCTCTCATCTCTAGACTTGGGGACAGCCTCTGCAGAATGCCATTAAGTTATCGTGCACATTCCAGATGCCTAATTCTTCCTAAACCCTCATCTCTATCGTCTCAGCTCAGTGATGCTGATGGAGTCGGTTGTGGTTTTCTCCTTGCTCTGTGGCCTCTAAACAAGGGACCTCGGGTAATTATGAGGGGTGCTTCATTTGTTTGCAGTCTTCCTCTGCCTGAAATTGTTTTTAAATGGTTTTTTTTTTTTTTGCCTGGGTTTCTCATGACTTATAGTATGAAGGCAATTCTTTTTAAAATATTTATTTATTTATTTATTTATTTATTTATTTATTTATTTATTTATATGAGTGTACTGACTGCATGTAGGTTTGTGCACCCGTGTTGTGCAATGCCGCGGAGGTCAGAAGAGGGTGTCAGATTCCCCTGGAACTGGAGTTCTCCTGGAATTGGAGTTACACAGATGGTTCTCAGCCGCCATGTGGGTGCTGGGGATCGAACCCCAGTCCTCTGCAAGAGCAATTGGCGCTATTTATTTATTTATTTATTTATTTATGAGTGTACTGACTGCATGTAGGTCTGTGCACCCGTGTTGTGCAATGCCGCGGAGGTCAGNAGAGGGTGTCAGATTCCCCTGGAACTGGAGTTAAAGATGGTTCTTAGCCACCATGTGGGTGCTGGGGATCAAACCCTGGTCCCGTGCAAGAGCAGTTGGCGCTCTTAACTGCTAGGCCATCTCTTCAGTGCCAAAGGCAATTCTTACAGCAGTTCATTTTTCATGGGCAAAAAGGAGAAGTCTCTCTGTGAATGCAATTTATTCTGCAGGAGTCTTTCTGCAAAATAATCCCTTTGCTAGGCAGTTAGTACAGATATTTTCATTTTTCCATTTTGATGTGGCACATAGCTCTTTAAATTTAAGACACACTGAAGTGCCTAATTCTGAATCCTTTAGAATTAGCAGGAAAGACACGCAGGGTCTCCCTGTAGTTCCAACTGGTCTGGAACTCCCTATGTAGTCCAGGCTGGCCTTGAATTCACAGACATCTACCTGCCTCTGCCTCCCAAGTGCTGGGATAAAAGTTATGCACCACCATGCCTGGCTTTTTTTCTTATATGGTGTCACCTTTTTTCAGTGTAAGCCATGATATTTTTAATTTATTGATTTTTACTTTATGTATATGAATGCTTTGCCTACATGAATGTAAGTGTAGCATATGTGTGAAATTCTCATGGAGGCCAAAAAAGGGCATGGATCCCCTGGAACTAGAGTTATGGATGGTTGCTAGCTGCCATGTGGGTGCTGGGGTTCAAACCTGGGTCTTCTGCAAGAAGAGCCAGTGCTCTTAACTGCTGAGCCATCTTTCCAACCCCTTTAAAACTATTCGTATGGACACAGAATCCTGTCAGTCAGTATCTATTCCTGGTATATGAGTGGTTACCTTTGTTAGAAAAGTCTGTGCTTTTCTGTTTGCCCAGGCCTAGTTGGGCTTTGATAATTGTGCAAGTAATAAATATATGGCATTCTGGGTATTTAGTCACTTGTTAAAAATTATAATATATTGATGACTTCATATAATTTGTGTGTGCATGCATGTTGTGTACATATGTGTGTATGTATTTGAATATATGTGGGCCCATGCATGTGTGTGTGTGCGTGTGTGTCTGTGTGTAGACCAGAAGCTGATGTCAGTTGTCTTCCTCTTCTGCTCTCCACTTTCCTTACTGAACCCAGAGTTTCCCACTTCAGCCAGTATGGCAGCCAGCCGGCCCCAGAGATCATCTGTCTCTTTCTCTCCCTGAGCACTGGGATCACAGGTGGGACGCCATGCCTGTCAGCTTTTTTATTTTTATTTTTAAATGTATGAATGTTTTGCCTGCCTGTATAAGTGCACCACATGCATGCAACCCCTCAAGTAAAGCACAGGCAGGATCAGAGCTCAGTGGAATGGAGAACAAGACGTATGTACACATGGCTGCTGCTGGGAGGAAACTTTCCCCTCCAGACAGACACTTTCCTACATTTCCAAAATATCTTCCATTCTCTTACAGCTTTCCCCAAACAGGTAGTAAATATTTGTGATTTTCCTTCCTTGAATTAGTCCAATCTATTGTAATAAATTGAGTTTCAATGTTTTGTAGAGCTTTTGCAGACTAATTTAAGAGGTGAGAGTTTGAGGAATTAGAAATATATTAAGCTAAATGTGCTCAAATATTTCTTTCCATTTATAAGTACTTACCCAAAATAATTACTTTCACTTTCATTTCCCACATAGAAAAACTCTTATATATTTCATTGTTTTTGACTAGAAACAAGTTGTCATATCTTCATCTTTTAAGAGAAGAAAATATCCTCTAATGGACTGGAGAGATGGCACCTACATGATAGCTAAGAACCATCTTTAACTCCAGTTCCAAAGGAATCTGACACCCTCTTCTGATCTTTAAGGCATTGCACAACATAGGTGCACTCACATACATGCAGGCAATACACTCATACACATAAAATAATATATAAATTGTTTTTTAAAATCCTATAATGAATCAATTGAGGTTTTTTGTTTGTTTTGTGAGACAGGGTCTCCCTGTAGCCCCAGTTGACCTGGAACTCACTTTGTAGACCAGGCTGGCCTTGAACTTGCAGAGATCTGCCTGCCTCTGCCTCCCGAGTTTGACCATGGTCATGAACCATACTAAAGAAAGTATGGTTAGATTCCTTATTATGGGTCTGTACACTTTCCCACAGCTCTCTCCTCACCTCTGGTAAAAACCATCTGAAACTTGCTGGCTGTCACCATGATTTTGGGTCATTAAAATTCTTATTCTTTGGGCCAGTGAGGTGGCTCAGCAAGTTAGGGAGTCTGCTGCCAAGCCTGATGACCTGGATCCCCAGTATCCACAGGGTAAAAGTAAAGAATCAGCTTCACACTTCACAAGTTCTCCTTTGGGGCACGTGTGGGCACACACACACACACACACACACACACACACACACACGAGCATGCAATGTAATGAAATAAATTGCTTGTTTTGTCATCCGGTTTTTCTTTTTATTTATTATTTTATTTTAAGTGATGGGTTTATTGTCTGCATTTAAGTAGTTCCATCCATGTCAAGTAATGCCCACGGAGTTCAGAGGAGGGTGTCAGATTCCCTGGAGCTGGAGTTATGGACGGTTGTTAGCTGCCATGTGGGTGCTGGGAACCAAACTTGAGTCCTCTGCAAGAGCAGCCAGTGCTCTTAACTGCTGAGACATTTCTCCAGCCCCATCATTATCTTTTTTTTTTTTTTTTTTTTTTTTTGTCTTTTTTTTGGGAGACAGGGTTCCCTGTCCCTGGCTGTCCTGGAACTCACTTCTGTAAAGACTCAGCCAGGCTGTGCCTTGGAACTCGCAAAAAAAAAAAAAAAAAAAAAAAAAGATTTATATGTTGCTTAGGTGAATAACTACAGAGTCCCCCCCTTTTCCTATTTGTATAATTAACCACAAAAGAAAATCATATCACAGTAATTACAGCCTTCTTGTTTTCTTTGTTACCTAATTAAAATATAAAGTGGATTTCCAATTCCTCAGTTCCTTGGGGATTTATTTTGAAAAGCAACTTAAATTGTTACCTTCATGCAAAAATAAGCTCTCATTATTTACAAGGTGGATATTAAAACAGAACAGTTAGAATGAGAAGTGTTTCACTTTGGGGTTCCCTGGAGAAAGACTAAGATCTATACCTTGGGATATAGTGTGGAATATGTTCTCAACAAAGCTGGTTTGATATTAATGCATTCTGCTAATCGAGTTTGTTCTATTGGCTTTAGATAACATTAATCCTTTCATTTGCAAATACCACTGTTCTAAAATATTACATTGCCAAGTTGAGCACTGATGGTTGTGTGACATGGTGTCACTGGAGGCTGGCTGATGAACATATTGTTTACTCTTGCTTTAGAAGACAGAATGATCCCCAATACATCTTTTTTTCTCCCAAATTAGTAGAGATGCCATCATGAAAACTGATCATCTGGTAGCACAGCTGGGTACTTATAAAGATAAAGATTACTCAGTATCACTTTGTTCACAGTCTTCACTGAGATTAAGACAGTTGATGTAATCTACCTAGCTACTAGCCAGCTAGGATGTTAACTATTTCTGTTAAAAGAAATAGCATGTTATTCAACATCCATGTCATGCCAAAGGTTATATTTTCATTTTCTTAAGAATTGCACTTTGTCTACAAAAGGAATATTTTTAGAGATTGTATTCTATTTTTAACCATGTGTACATTTAATTTTAGTGTGTGTGTGTGTGTGTGTGTGTGTGTGTGGTGTGGTAGGTGTCTGCAGAAGAGCTCCCTTGGAGTTGGAGTTACACATGGTTGAGAGCCACCTTATATGGGTCCTGGAAACCAAATGAGTTTTTCTGCAAAAGCAGTGTGTGTTCTTAACTGCTGAGCCATTTACAAAAGGAATCTTAATGAGCTCTTTTGGTGATTAAACCTCTAAGTTTCAGTTCGCAGAAGAAAATTTACCATTCTGGCATCTTCAGAAAGGGCGCCACTGTGTCATTCAAATGTGAATTCCAGGATAGGCATGGCGGTACTCACCTTTAACTCTAGCACTTGGGCGCAGAAACAGGCAGAACTCTATGAGATTGAGGTCAGCCATAGAAAGTTCCAGGTCAGCTAGCATTACACAGTGAGACTTTCTAAAAAACAAAACAAAACAAAATTTGAATTTGAGTTCCTTAATCAGGAATAAGATAATCTGGGGACAATTTACTTGAACACCTTGATTTTCCTGTTGTGTGTATGTGTGTGGAATATGGGTGTGTGTACACACGTGTGTTTGTCTCTCCCCTTGTACAAAGGCTGGAGGAGAATGGCAGGAACCCTGCTCTAGCACTCTCTGCCTTATTTCTTTCACGGGACCTAGGGCCAGGCTGACTAGCAGCAAGCCCCAGCCATCCTCCTGTCTCCATCTCCACAACACTGGGGTCACAGGCACAAGCAGCTTTTTGTATAAGTGCTGTGGATGTGAACCCAGGTCTTTATGATTGTACAGCAAGTGCTCCTACCCACTGAATCAGGTCTCCAGACCCTCAATTTCCTTATTAAACATCAATGGAATCTTAGGTCCATTGTGAACTTGGTGAAATACACAGAAAAAAAAAAAAAACTCCAAGAAAAGTCGTGGATTTCTGTTACTATTGGAGAAAGTTACTCTAAACCAGAAATGAACAAAATATGTAAATGCAATGTCTTTAGGTATATACAGAGAGGCTGTTGATTTCAATGGGAGCAGAGAAAATGTATATAAGTTGAATTTGATTTCAACTCTCTTCAGTTGGCCCAACAATTTAGGTTTTTAGTTATATTTATGTTTCATTCTATCCCCTGAAATAGCTCCCAGAATGGATGTATTTCATGTCTTGAATCATCAGGCACATTAAAACTGCTCTCTCGTTCTCTACATAAATATTCCTATGTAGCTGGCTGAGTACAAAGATTCCTGGTCAGCTAGAAAACTTTAAAGGCAAAGATTATTAATTTTTATTGGCTCCAATACATGACTTTGAACTGGGAAAGAATCCCTTTAAAAAGCAAATTGCTTCCCCCAGCCTCACTGGAAGGAGGAAAGGCAGAATGGCTAGTAGTTAGGGACTTGAAAGAGAAATTTCATGACAGTTCAGTGGGTAGAGTGTGTAGCATGGGTGAAGCCCTGGGTTCCATCCCATAAAAACCCTCAAAGTGGTGGCTCATGCCTGACATCGCAGCACTGCAGAGGCAAGAAGATCAGAAGTTCAAGGCCTTCCTTGGCCACGTAGCAAGTTAGAAGTAAGACCTTGTTTTCAAAAAACAAAATCCTAAATAGAACAACTCACTATTATCATTTATGTCTTTGTTAGAAGTTAAGTGTCGTATTCTTTTTGGCTCACACTAAATTATTAATCTAAAAGAATTTCCATTGCATAGATGATGCTTAACACACATTGATTACACAGATGAATGTGGACTGTCCCTGCCTGCCTTTGTGACCAGGCAATTGTGTTCTATCTGCAAAAACCTGGGTGTTCCATATAGCACCGCCGTGGTGCCTACTTTCTGTGCTCAAAGAAATGTTGTAAGGGGTCCCTTGAGAACCATGGTCTCTGCTGAATCAGGGTGAATTTAGTGCAGCTGGTTCCATAGGAGCCAGGGGAAATGAGGACACCCCAAAGGATGGGAGGGACCCTGAGAGTAGGCACAGCAGGAAGACAAGACACTCCTAGACGGAAGGACCAAAGGAAGAGGTGGCTGGGAGCCCTGGTAGAAGCTGATACCACCCACATAAGGCCTGGGTAATGGACACCAGTGCCCAGGGGGTTGCTAGGAAGGCACTAGCAGCAGAGAAAGGAAGGGCACACTCTCTCTCTTCCTTCTGCCTTCCTGTCTGCCGCTGGGTAAGAGCTGTTGAAACGCTTGATGACATGGAGGTAGAGACAGAATAGCTGCATCTCTCTTCTGCGTCTGCTCCCCCTCTCCACCCAAGACCCCACAGAGTGGGGAAAGAAGGGAACTTACAGAATAAGAGTTTATTTGGTTTATGATTCTAGAGGAATTAGAGTCCATCATAGCGGGGTCCAGCATGGCGGCCGTGGGGCTGAGCAGAAGGCTGAGCCATCACATCTCCAAGCAGGCACAGGAAGCAGAGAGAGGCAGCAAAGCCTGGCAAGGCTGGACGAGCTCTCAAAGCCTGCCACTTGGGAGGTGCTTCCTCCGGCACGGCCACACCTCCTAAAATCTCCCCGAACAGCGCCACCAACCGGGGACAAAACGTCAAAATACTTGAAACTATGAGAGACACTCAAACCACCACAGATGGTGTGAATTTTGCGCTGTTTCCCTCTTAAGTCTCTGGTTGACAGTTACCCTCCTCAGAAGCTCCTTCCTCAATGCAACCCCCTGGTGACACTTCGCTAGCATCCTTTGACCCTAAGAAACCCCTTCTGGGGCACCTGAATAATCAAAATTGGGCAGCCCTGGGTTTTACATGCTTCTTGTCCAGCCTAGGGGACACACCCAGCCAAATGGACCTTGCTCTTGATCTCACCCACCAGCATTGCAACTGATTCACCCCAACGTGGTCCACTTGAGTTCTCAATGGAGACAGTCATGTGATCTTGGTGACCCAAGGCAGTTAAAAAGCACCAACCTACATGCAGACAGTACACTCATACACATAAAAAGTAATAAATGGGGCTGGAGAGATGGCCTAGCGGTTAAGCACGCCGACTGCTCTTGCAGAGGATCAGGGTTCAATCCCCAGCATCCACATGGCTGCTGAGAACCGTCTAGGAATCCGACCCCTCTTCTGACCTCCTTGGCATTGCACGACACGGGTGCACAGACCTACATGCAGACAGTACATTCATACACATACAAAATAAATAAATAGCCAGGCGTGGTGTCACACGCCTTTGATCCTAGCACTAGGGAGGCAGAGGCAGGTGGATCTTTGTGAGTTGAAGGCCAGCCTGGTCTACACAGGGAGTTCCAGGACAGCTGGGGCTACAGGGAGACGCTGTCTCAAAAAGACAAAAATAAACAAACAAATAAACAAATAAATAAATAAAATTTAAAAATTACAAAAAAATCATTTAAAAAATCTCAATCTCTCTCTCTCTCTCTCTCTCTCAATGTATGTATATACATGCATGTGCACAATTGTGTGTGTGAGCGGGTGCGTATGTACCATAACATGCTCATGGTTGTCAGGGGTCACCCTCTGATGTTAGTCCTTGCTTTTCACTTTGTTTGAGACAGGGTCTCTTGTTCCTGGTCAGGAAACTCTGTGGTTTTCCCCTTTGCCTCTCATCTTGCTGTAAGAATGCTGGGATTACCAATTCCTGTCACTTTACATGACCTCTGGTGACCTGAACTCTGGTCTTTGTGCTTGCCTGGAGAGGGCTTTACCATTGAGCCACCTCCCCAGCCCAACTCCCAAGCTTTGATTTGGCCAATATCTCCATCAGCAAAATCCCAGCCTTCCTCTTTATAAAGGGGTTCCTCCATCTTGGGCAATCACTTATCCCTTCATATTTTGTGATTCATGGTTTAATTTCTCTTGCAAAATAAAAACAAGCTACCACTTAAGACATATCACTGTTGTTCGTAGAATCCTTCACTGGGGGTGTGCTCTGATCTTAGCACAGTACTATGACAGCAAGGTTACAATGCTATTGGCCTTGGTCCAGACAAATTAGAAATTAAAGTGAGCCTGAGAAGTTACAGAGTATTGTCCCAGAACTAAGTGATTTGAGCAGTTGGGTTCAGGAGTGGCAGGGTTGGCTCTGAACTCCACGTCTCCAGGATAATAATCTTCCTGGCTTTCCTCCAGGCTTTGATGAATGGCATCATTCTTTTCATTTTCCCTTACATTTTAAATCTTTGGTTCCTCCAAGATAACAACACCTGGATTTCCCTGGTCACATCTGTCTGTTGCTAATGTGCACATTTTCCTTTTCATCAGCAGTTGGCTCTGAGATGAAGTTTAGATAAATGGTTGCCAGCTTACCTTACGGTCGTTCTGTGATGGGGTCTGGATGGTGCCGTGTAGCAGACACCCCCATGTAAGGAGCCTGACTCTCTGCAGTTCGTTGCTCCCATATTGATGGGAGCAGCTGGAAGGCTGGATGTGCTACCTGAGGCCAGCGGTTGTGCTGCCAGCCGTGACTCCTACTTGCTGACCCTCCAACAATGCATAGCAGTTGAAGGGTGTGGATCACTCCTTCCCATTTGGTGATGGATGGTGTTGTTCAAAGCTGATGGTCTTGTAAACCATCGCTGAGTTTCCGTATCTCACAGATGTGAGCAGGGCAGATAGTCAATAAATAATGCGTGCTCTGCAGAGATCGCACTGCTCTGCACCTTGTGGGACAAACTGTCCTGCCAACAAACAGGTGTGGGTTTGTTTAGACTGGGAAGGGAAAGGGTTCCAGAAAGACAATGTTTCTGATTGGCAATATTCTAAGCAAATGTCTCTTTTAAAATAATAATAATTAGTGCCTGTGTGCACATACGTGCCATGGAGCACTTGTGGAGGTCAAGGACAACTTTCAGGAGTCGTCTCTCATTTCCTACTTTCTTTCTGAGGCAGGGTCTCTCTTTTGGTCTCTGCATACTCCAGGGTAGCTGGCCTGAGGCCTTCGGACCCTTCTTCTTTCTTCACCTCCCATCTCCCTGAGCTAGAATCACAGATGCACCTGCCACATGCAGTTTTTTTTTTTTTTTTTTTTTTTTTTTTTTTAATTTTGGTCTTTTCGAGACAGGGTCTTCCTGTAGCCCCAGCTGTCCTGGGACTCCCTCTGTCGACCAGGCTGGCCTTGAATTCACAAAGATCCGCCTGCCTCTGCCTCCAGAGTGCTAGGATTAAAGGCATGCGCCACCACAGCCGGCTAACACATGCAGCTTTTTATCTGAGTTCTAAGGATCAGATTTAGGTTGTCAGGCTTGGCACCCAGTTACCTACTCGGCCATTTCACCCGCCCTGCCAATATGTTCCTTGATGGTATTGTGTTTTTAAGATGGCACTGGGTGGAATGTGTGATTCCTGCATGGGTTCCAGGGAGCATCTACCCTCTATCTGCTAAGCTGTGGGTAGCAGGAAGACAAGGCTTTGCAGCTCAGTGCTTCACTGATTTAGATACACTGCTCAGACTCTGGTGGAGGCCACTACTTTAGAAAGGGTGGTTTTTGTCCCTTGTGTAAGGTTAGGTGAGCCAACATGCCGTCATTTGGAATAACTCTCATGACTGACACTGTCAAGCTTTTAGTCTGGCCACAAAACTCCCCAAGCCCTGAGTTTGTGCTCCCTCAACAGCCTTCTAACTTCAACTTAACTCTCTAAGTTCTATCTGAAAGTAGCTATCCTATCTCAAAAGGCAGGAAACCAATGCCTATGCCGAAGTCATGTTCTGGGAAATACATATGACAGATATGGCTTTCACTGTGGCTCGTTCATTTTTATGGACAGAAGTTGAAGTGCCAGCATCCTCGTCATTGCAGGGTACTCTTTAACACAGTTTTCCAGTGGCCTTGTTTAGTCTCTTCTCAGAATGTGAGCTTCCTATGGGTGGAGATGACTTTCTCCTGGTATTTTGGAGTATTCTTTAGTACTAGGTACTATGTAACACTTATCAGTTCTTTTCTGGTGAGCCCAGTACATTGGATGAGTCCATTACGGAGGCATTTGGAAAGCAAAGGAATAGTATATTACTGGTACAGTGGGTTCAGGCGTTTAAAACACTTGATCTGTAGCTAGTGGTGCTGTTTGAAGGCTCTAGAGCCTTGAGGAAGTGGAACCTCCTGGGAGGAAGTGGCCCACTGAGGGCGGGCCTTGGTTTGGTAGCCCTGCCCCACTTCCTGCTTACTTTCAGCTGGTTAATTGTAGATGCAATTGTGACTGGCTGTCTCCTGATACCACTGCCACAGCCACTCCTGTCTTGATGGACTGTATTCTGAAGCCACGAGTGGAAATAAAGCCTTCCTACCTCCAGTTGCTCCCTGCCAGATACTTGTCTTAGCAACAACAAAAGTACCTAGGACAATCCTCAAATCACCAATTCCTCCAGGATTGGTTTGTGTTGTGACCCTGCCTCTCTGTCAGTGGAAATAGTCTCTTTAACATGGAGTTGTTGCTTCTGCCATCCCTGCTAACTCCCAAACTCTGACTAGATCTTGGATCCCTGTTGTAAAATTTAGAACTATTATCCACAATGGCTGGTTTTGCTTTAAAATTTTCATCCCTCTGTAAGTTTTTATATGATTTTTTTGAATACCTCATTCAGTTACCAGGCTTTGGATATCAAACCTCAGGCAATGTCCTTCCTGACACCTCTTCTGTTTGAATTCTGCCCTATGTTGGCTTTTATATTCTTCATTTCTAGGAACTCTAAATTTTTCTACTCTTTTTCCTTTGTCCCATAGTTGTTAGAGACAGGGACTTGCTGTGCTGTCTAGGCTGCCTTTGAACTTGCAATCTTCCTTCCTCAGCCTCCTGAGCACTCAGATTATTGGCAGGCACAGCTATTCCCATAGTTTCCTGCCTCTAACATCTTGAAACTCCCCAAAGATGTAAACGATCTTCAATTTTTTCCCTTTTTGTGCATTAATCTGTTCCCTTTCACTTGAGTATTATACAGAAATAAATTGGGTTCATTCTGCACTATTACCAAGCCATATGATAAGAACCTCTCTACAAGTCCCACTCTTAATTACACTAAGCATCACCCCTGGGGAGACACATTCACCTCAGGTGAATGTGGTTGTCCAATTGTTCTGAAATATAATGACTCCGAGATTACTCACTGGTTTTTAATAGAAAAAAGAACATGGAAATGGGCAATTTTGAACTTATTGCAAGCTGATCTGTCCCTGTAGAATGTGAGCTTTGTGAAAGTTGACAGCCATGTTTTATCTAAGGCTGTGTCTGCAGTACTTGGCACATAATTGTTGCCTAACTAATATTCATTAAATAAAAGAATGAACGAAGACAATGAATTCCAGACTTGGCATAGATTGCCACTTGATTTATATCTTGATTTATATTTATTTCTAAAGAAAAGTATTAATGTTCTGGTGAAGAAAACATTTTTATCCCGTTTTTCATTATTTATTGCCTGTGTACAGTTGAATTGCAGGGAAAACAGCCAGAGGGCACGTCTGACACAGTGGCATCCTGGACACTTGACCTGATCACAGTCCGGAAAGCCCCTTCTCTGCTAATCCATTCTGGAGATAATGGAGAGGGAGGGCTGCTTCGCTGCCCCTGTGCTAACTCTCTTTCTCACTGCTCTGATGACAAACCTGGCTGCAGTAACTTAAAGGAGGAAGGATTTGTCTTGGCTCACTGTTCAAAGGTCACAGTCCATGGCGATAGAGGAGCCGTGGTGGCCTGCAAGGCAGGCAGCTCCCTTAAGCAGAGTGAGGGAAATCCTGGTGTTCCATCCAGCTTGCCCTCTTTATCTTCTCATTCAGTCTGGAACTCAAGGCCATGGATGGCACTGTTCACATTCAGAGTGAGTCGATGTGAGTGCCTGTAGAGACCAGAAAGAGCTGTCCATCGCCCAGAGCTGGAGTTTAGAGGTGATTGTGGTCACCTAATGTGGGTGCTGGGAAGCAGACTCCGGTCCTCTGTAAGAGGAGCACAGGATCCTAACTGAGCCATCTCTCCAGCACCCCCTACCCCTGCTGTTAATCCAATTAAGTTGACAATCCAAATTAACCATTACCACCTCTCACATTTCACTTGTTGGAATTTGTTCCTCCTTCACAGGAATATCCCCTTCCTAGACTACTGAGCTCCCGGGTCCCTCCCAGTCATGCCGATCCCTCTGCTCTGACAGACTACAGGAATTTCTATGGGAAGCACACCATGTTCTAGTTAGCCTTAACTGTAAACTTCCGAGATTCTCAATGTAAGGGTTGCCCAGATCAGATTGCTCGTGGGCAGGCCTGTGAGGGACTGTCTTGAGTGTTTATTGTTGTAGGAGGGTCCAGCCCACCGGGGACCCTCTCCACTATCATTGGGCAGGTGGTCCTGGGCTGCACAAGGAAGCTCGCTAACATGATCCTGAGAGTGAGCCAGCAAGCAGCATCCCTCCCTGGGTTCTGCTTTGAGTTCATGCTGGAGTTCCTGGCCTGACTTCCCTCAGTGGTGGACTGTGACCCAGAAACTGAAATAAACCCTTTCCGCCCCTACACTGCACCTGGTCATAGTGTTTGACCATCACAGCAGAAAGGAAACGAGAAGACATTGGCAGTGTTTGAGCCAGGGTTTATTTGCCCTGTACTTAGATCTGACTTAGATTCCAAAAGTGATGTAGAGATCAAAACTCATAATCTTGCTGTCACAGAACTTTCTTATTGGCAAGGTATTTGGTATAGAAGGAGTACTTGTAATACGGACCCATCCAAGGCAAAAGACAAGGAACTTGGAACACATTGTACTTGAGTTCAGGGTAGGGAGAATTTTTGTCTGGTTCCTCTAGCTTCCAAAGGCCTGTGACTTTGGGCATGAACTTGGAGTCTGAATGGGGAGGAGGGAAATGAAGGAGGCCTGGAGAGAGAGATGGCAGGGAAAAGCAGTCACAAAACATATTCCTGGGCGTCAGGGACAGCCTGGAGCCGGTGTGCTGCTGAACTTTCCAGAGCTGCATAAACCGTCAAATAGATTGCAATCTATTCCTACCATGCTGTTCCCTTCACACCTGTGTTATGGACCTGGTTCCTGCAGGTATGCAGTAGATAAAAGTGAATCATTTCAGCTGTGTTTGTACTGAAACAGTGAGCACCTGTATGATGGGAGGATCTCTCTGTCTCTCTCTCTCTCTCTCTCTCTCTCTCTCTCTCTCTCTCTCTCTCTCTCTGTTTTTCTCTGTATGTGTAGAGATGCACCTGTGTGTGCAGCCCAGAGGACAACTTCAGCTGGCATTCCTAGGTGCTCGCTGTCCACCTTGTTTTTTGAGACAGTTTCTCTCCTCCTTGTTCCTGGGATTACAGGTGTCTGCCACCATGTCTGACTTTTTTTAAAGTGAGTTCTGGGGATTGAACTCAGGTCCTTGTGCTTTCAAGGCAAGAATTCTCCAGTGGTGCCCAATGCTGGGAAGGATCTTAACTGCCCTTTAGTAGGGGGTTGGACTTCTAGATTTTGAGTGTTGCTGCGCCCTGGATATGTCATTGTGAACTGGAAGATTACAGAACAGCAGCAAGGACCCGAGTCACTGGATTTTCAGAGCAAACATGAGCACAGAATGGTGGGCTTGAAGGTTTGTCTCACAAAACCATAGTCACAGAGCTGCTTAGGAGGCACTTTCCATCAAAAATAATTCGTGGGCGCTGGGAGTGAGCATGTCTCCGACTTACCCTGGATCCTCCAAAATTCCAGCAGAATTCTATATTTGGATACAAACCCACAATGTTTACCATGACCTGCAAGGCCCTAGGGTGAGCTGGCTCTGGGTACCACTTGCTGTGGGTTAGTGGAACTGATTCATTTGAACATATCATGGAACATATCATTGGTTATTTCTCAAATTTGAAAGTTATATGTTCTATTCTTAATCTTTTATTTGTCACCCTCAGTTTTTAAATTTATTTAAAAATTTTTTTAAATTTTATTTATTTATTTGCGTGTATGAATGTACTGTTTGCATGTAGGTTGGTGCACCCCGTGTTGTGCAATGCCTTGGAGGTTAGAAGAGGGTGTTAGATTCCCCTGGAATTGGAGCTAAAGACGGTTCTCAGCCACCATGTGGGTGCTGAGATCGAACCCGGGTCCTCTGCAAGAGCAGTTGGTGCTCTTAACCTCTAGGCCATCTCTCCAGCCCCTATTTTTAAAATTTTAATTATGCGTGTACATGTGTGTCTACTTGGAAGTAGGTACCTTGAGTGCAGTATCATGCAGAGGCCAGAAGAGGGCACTGGATCCTCTGGAACTGGGGCTAGAGCTAGTTGGTAACCACCAGATATGGGTGCTGGGAATTAAACTTGGGTCATCTGTAACAGCAGTGTGTGCTCTTAACCATTAAGCCATCTCTCCAGCTCCAGGTTATTATTATTTTTTTTTTCAGTGTGGGAGATCCTAACTTGGACTTTCACACATGCTATGCAAGAAATCTATGACTGAACTGCATTGCTGGCTCCTTGTCCTCAAATCATGCATCTTAAAGTCGAAAGTTAATGAACAGTCAGTCTAACAACCCTTCTAATTAATACAAGAATACTTTGACAAGATTGCTGTCTTTTTTAATTGATGTTTTGTGTATTTCATACATCATTTTCAGTCCAATTTAAACATATTCCCCTCTCCCTGCCCCCCACCCCAGTTCAAGCATTCTGCCATATGTGTCCTGCATCTTTTCTCTCAGTCTTTCCAAAGATCTTTTTCTGCAGAGGTTTATTGTTTGGGGGAGGATTTAACTGTATCAGTCAGTTCTTTGATCCAGTCCTTATGCGGTTGTTGTTCCCTCTCCTTTATATTGTTCCTATATAAACATCACATACATATCAAAATTATGACCTCTGAGAATAAACTGTATGTTATTCCAAAATACGTTTTGGCATTCACATTTTTCCCCTTTAATTTTATATTGCTCTAAAATATGAATACATACCTTCCACCCATATCTGGTAATTACAACGTCTGAAAATAAGTGGTAGGTCAATTCTAGAGCCCACTAAGCAATTCACATTATAACAGCACAGTTGCTTTCAGATAAAAAGAAGTATAACAATAACATTGCTCAGCTTGCCTTTCAACTGGGGTTTTGGTAGTAGCATCCACAAATGAGAGAAACCATTTACCTTTTTTTTCTGGGATTGTATTACTTCACTTACCATGATGGCTTCGAGTTCCATCCATTTACCTGCAAAGTTCATGATGTCATTTTTCTTTCTGCTGCATAGAACTCCATTGTGTAGACGTATCACATTTTTGTTATCCACTCGTCAGTTGTGGGGCACTTGGGTTGGTTCCAGCTCTGTGCTATTGTGAAGAGAGCTGCAATAAACATGGCTGTGCATGTATCTCTGTGGTAAGATGAGTCATACCCAGGAGTTGTATGGCTGGGTCAAGTGGCAAGTTCATTCCAAGTCTTCCAAGGGTTCTCCACACTGCTTACCATAGTGGCTGTAGGAGTTTACATTCCCACCAGCAGTGGATGAGTGTTCTCCTTTTCCCACAACCTCTCAAGAACTTGGTATCATTTATTTTCTTGATCCTAGCCAGTCTTATTGGAGTAAGATGATATCTTAAAGTCGTTTTAATTATTTGCATTTCCTTAATTATTAGCAACATTGAACACTTTTAAGATGTTTCTCAGCCATCTTTACTTCCTCACTTGTGAAGTCTCTGTTCAGCTCTTTCCTCCATCTTTTGAGTAAGTCATTTGTTTTCTTCTTCTTTTTTTTTTTTTTTTTTTTTTTTTTTTTTTTTTTTTTTTGATAGTCTATATGTTTCTGGATGTTAATGCTCTGTCAGGTGTATCCTGGTGAAGGTTTCCTCCCCATCTGTGGGTTTTTCCTTACTTACTTGGATGCTATCTTTTGTTTCTTTTTTTTAAAATTTAATTTTTGTCGTGTATGAAGTGTACTGTCTGCATGTAGGTTTGGCACCGTGTTGTGCAATGCAGCAGAGTGTCAGAAGAGGGTCTTGATTCCCTGGACTGGAGTTCTCTGGAATTGGAGTTATAGACGGTTCTTAGCTTGCCATGTGGGTGCTGGGGATCAAACCCGGGTCCTCTGCAAGAGCAGTCGGTGCTCTTAACCACTAGGCTATCTCTCCGCGTGATTGTTTCTTTAATGTACAGAAGCTTTTGAGTTTGATGAGGTCCCATTTTGTCAATTGTTGACCTTATGTTTTGTAGCTTGCTGTTTGATTTAGAAAGTTTTTTTTAATTTTATTTATTTTTATTTTTTAATTAATTTTATTTATTTCTGTTATGTGTATGAATGTACTGTCTGCAGCAAGTTTGTGCACCTGTGTCGTGCAATGCCTCGGAAGTCAGAAGAGGGTGTCAGGATTCCCCGGAAACTGGAGTTCCTTCCTGGAATTGGAGTTTCAGATTTTTTTAATATTTTTTGTGTTGGGGATATGAACCCGGGTCCCCTGTAAGAGCGGTCAGAGCTCTTAACTGCTAGGCACGCTCTCCGGAGCCCCGAAAGTTTTTTTCCTACACCTATGTGCTTGTAGGTTGCTGCCAATTTTTTTTTTTTTTGTCTCTTCTGAGATTTGTTAAGGATGTACCACTTGGAGTTTATTGCGTACAGGGTGAGATGTGGGATTTAATTTTATTCTTCAAAAGTGGTGATGCAGTTTTGCCAACAACCATTTGCTGAAGATGCTAATCTTTCCTCCATTGAACTTTTTCCGGCCCCTTTGTCAGATATGAGGTGCTGAAATTGTATGAGCTCTCAAGTTTTGGATATTCAATTTTGTTTCATTGATCAATGGGTCTGTTTTTGTGCCCAGTTACCAAGCTGTTTTGACTACAACCTGTATATAGCTTGAAGTCTGGTAGAAAAACAACCGCACCCCCCCCGTTATTGCACTTTCACTCAGGGTTGCTTTAGCTATTTGGGGTCTTTGTTTTTCCATATGAAGTTTAGGATTTTTTTCTAAGTTTGTGAAAGAACCCATGGGGATTTTGATTGGGAAAGATTGCTATCTAACAGATGTAAATAGTTGCTCAGAGGTTTATATGCTATTAATTAGATATTATTTATATATGAATAATTATGTAGTATACTAATTTCTTTGGTCATCTTTTCTTCTTGCATCTAAAACTTTTAAAAGATTTATTTAAATTTTATTTGATTCATTTTTTTTCAAAGCCACTTTTTTTTGAAGCTTTGTGCATTTCATACATTTCTTAATCAAATTTTAGACCCACTTCCCCTTCCTTGCCCTCCACCCCCCAGAGCTCATGCGATTCTGCCATACATGTTTTTTAATCTTTTTCTTATGTCTTTTTTAAATTTTTGAAAGACCAAAAAAAAAAAAAAAAAAAAAAAGCGGTGTGGTGGTTCACACCCCCCAAAATTCCCTTTTTAATGCAAAAGTTAACTGTTTGGGGGCAGAAGTTTACTGTTTCAGTCAGTTCTTTGACCCATCTTTTTGTTGTTGTTGTTGGTTTTTTTTTTAATTTTTTTTATATTATTCCAGAATATGCATATATGCAGGCCACACATATATCAATATTATGACATCATAGGTTTTAGCATCCTCAGCTTATGATTTCTTCTTTTTTTTTTCTTTACTAGGCTGAAAGATGTCATGTTTTCCTTAAGAAAGTGTTTGAAGTCTCCTCCTTGGCAAGCCCAAGCAACCACCAGTTCTGCCCTTGTGCTCCACACTGGGGTTTTCCCTTCCCATGGTCACCAAATGAGGTCCAGTAAGCACCACATCCTGTCTTGATCTTCCTGTACTGGCCTCCATGATACAGCCTGGGTAGTCCAACAATGGCAGTTTATATTCTGAAGAGGCTGAAGCCCCACTAGCTGCTCAATCCACAAGCTGGATGTCTCAGCAGTCCCCATCTAGCACTGAAGGTTTGGAGGATTCTTGGAGAGACATGAGTCTTCAGTCCATATTGGAAGGTTGAAAAGCTGTGTCTCATGTCTTTGAAGGATGGCAAAAGCAGGGGTAGCCACAGAGTAGATGCACTTGCCAGTAAGAATTGAAGACAGGCAAAACAACAGTGCTTTCTTTTCTGTTCTTTCCTTTTCTTTCCTTTTCTTTTCTTTTCTTTTCTTTTCTTTTCTTTTCTTTTCTTTTCTTTCCTTTCCTTTCCTTTCCTTTTCCTTTTCTTTTCTTTTCTTTTCTATTCTTTTCTACTTTTTGTCTTTTTACTAAGATCTCAAGTTTTATACCTGAAGTACAATTTCTCAGGCCTTATTGATTCATTTTTTATGTGTATGAGTGTTATGCATGCATGTATGATGTATGTCCTACAGTACCAGCAGAGGACAGAAGAGGGTGTTATATCCCTTGTAAATGGAGTCAAGGATGATTGTTGGCCACCATTTGAGTATCAAGCCCAGGTCTTCTGCAAGAGCATCCAGCGCTTCTAACTCCTGAGCCATCTCTCCAGTCCTTTTAAGATTTATTTTTTATTTTTAAATTGTGTGTGTGTGTGTGCACGCGCATTTGTGAGTACATATATCCAAAGAATTCAGAAGACAGTGTCAGATATCCTGGCACTGAGTTACAGGTGGATGTGAGCTCCCCGGTGTGGTTGCTGGGATTTGAGGTCCTTTGGAAGAGCAGCCAGCATTCTTTTTTTTACTTTTTAAAAATTTATTATGTGTATGAATGTACTGTCTGCATGTAGGTCTGTGCACCTGTGTCGGGCAACGTCACAGAGGTCAGAAGAAGGCATTGGATTCCCCTGGAACTGGAGCTAAAGATGGTTCTCAGCTACCATGTGGGTGCTGGGGATCGAACCTGGGTCCTCTGCAAGAACAGTTGGCACTCTTAACCGCTAGGCCATCTCTCCAGCCCCAACAGCCACCATTCTTAACCACTGAGCCACCTCTTCATCCCTGACCTTTCTTCTAAGATAGTTTTTCTTCATAAATAACATCTTTAAAAGTTCCAGTAGGGAATTTATTGGTGGTAAATTCTCTTCATTTCTTTTTTTATAAACCTCCATCAAACTGCCTGTGCAAGTGACCACTTCTGAGTGATCACAACTGTAACAGCCTTGTAACATGCAGAAGACAGTGTTCTACAGCCCGCCTCCTTATTCTCCAGCTCGTATACCATCTTTCTGCCCCTTATTCCATGATGTTCTTAGGGCTCTCTTTGTCTCTGTCTCTCTGTCTCTCTGTCTCTCTCTCTGTCTCTCTCTCTCTCTCTCTGTCCTTCAGGGCCAAGGACGCAACAGTCACTTAGTCTTACTGTTTTGACCAGTTTTAAGTCTCTCCTTTAACCATTAGTGATGCTAAAAGAGGTTTCTTTGACCAGGGCTGAGTAGTTTGTTGTTGTTTTTTTTTATTTTTTTTTATTAACTTTATTTATTTCTGTCTGTGTATGAATGTACTGTCTGCATGCAAGTTTGTGCACCCGTGTCGTGCAACGCCGCAGAGGTCAGAAGAGGGTCTCGGATTCCCCTGGAACTGGAGTTCTCCTGGAATTGGAGTTTCAGACGGTTCTCAGCCGCCATGTGGGTGCTGGGGATCGAACCCGGGTCCTCTGTAAGAGCGGTCGGCGCTCTTAACCGCTAGGCCATCTCTCCAGCCCCTGAGTAGTTTGTTTTTAAGGTCTCCTTTATCAGCTTCAGGTCTATAGTAAAACACATTGGAAAGCTAAGCATTATTAGTAAAATTTTAAACAGACATCTTTTCATATGCAACTGAGATAAAGATTCACAATCTGTTTTCTAAGACCCACGGATCCTATTATATTTCAGAATAAGAATATTTAGGAACAAGACATTAGAGAGATATGTCAGCTCGCGCAGTATGCATTGCATTGCTAGTCGTCCCCCCAACCCCCACCCCATGCAGTTCAGGCAGTGGAAGATTCCACTCTACTTGGTTGAATGGCCGCTGTTCTTTAGTTTATTGTGGTTTCCTTCTTCTTCCTCCTCTCATCTGAGTCTCCCAATATTTTGCTCAGAGAGACAACTTGCTGAATCTACTGGGTTAATAGGTCCCGTTGCTTTTCTAATCTCTCTAGAGTTCTCCGCCCATTTGTTTTCCGTCGGTGGAGTTTCTTTCTTCTTTGTACCCTTCAACAAATTACCACAGCGTGCTAAGTTCTGCTGCCAGATTTCTTCCCAGAATTATCTGTGACACACAAGGGTTCTTGAATATCCATACCAACCCTGACGCCAGGCATTACACAATCTCCTGCTTGCCTACACAATAAGTAGCTTACCATTGTGATTTGGATCTGTTGTTGTCATGATTTAGAGTCTCTCTTCTCAATAAATCAGTTTTTAAATTTAAATCTAAATCATTTTTACCTTATAGTTCCACAGACTTGCCTTTTGGTCAGCACAACTGTCATAGTTCGCTTTCTGTTGCTGTGATGAACGTCATGACCAAAAGCAACTTGGGGAAGAAAGGGTTTCTTTGGTTTACAGGTCACAGTCCATCACTGAGTGAAGCTGGGAAAGGAGCTCGAGGCAAGAACCCAGAGGCAGGACCTGAAGTAGACCACAGAGGACACTGCATGCTGGCTTGCTCTCTGACATTCTCTCTCTCTCTCTCTCTCTCTCTCTCTCTCTCTCTCTCTCTCTCTCTCTCTCTTTGTCATTTGAGACAAGGTCTCCTTGTAGTCCCAGCTGTCTTGGAACTCGCTATGTAGACCAGGCTGGCCTTGAACTCACAGAGATCCACCTGCCTCTGCTTCCCAAGTGCTAGGGATCAAAATCGTGCACCACCATGCCCAGCTCAGCTACCTGTCTTACACAGCCCAGGCCCACCTGCCTAGGAATGGCACTACACACAGCAGGCCAGGCCCTCCTGCATCATTTAGAAATCAAGAGGTTCCCTCTTTTCAGGTGTGTCAAGTTGACAATGAAGGTTAGCTATCACAACCACCCAGCACTAACAAGCCAGGCTTTCCACCTGCGTGTTTAGTGTTCCATATATTGAATCTTGGAGGATGATTGAGGAAGGAAGTGGACAATTTTCTGTACCTCTGTCTAACTCTGGTCTTCTCTACACACAGATAACTCTGTATTCCATTATGTCAGCATCTATTTTGGTAGGTCAGCACTCCCCTCCATCAATCAGCCTTGTTTTAACAGCTTTGGAACATGGATCAGAGGCTTCAAAGATTTTACTAGAAATAATGTAGGAAGATCCAGTTTGAATTGGAGGTTAGTTCTCAGCTAGCACGCCTCAGGGCACCACATGGATGAGAGTCAAGGGATTTCTCTGACCCTGCCCCAAGGAGGAGCAAACAACGTGGCCTAGATGCGTGATGCTGGGTGGGGCAATGGTGTGCAGTGGTGTGGAGTTGGGGGCCTATGATTGGTCCTGGGAACTGATGTCATTTGGTTTATAAAAGCAGACTGTAGCAAGGAATAAATTTGAATTTCTCAGTAACACCATCATGAATTCCTGGCCGTCTTTTTATTAATTATTGCGTGCATACAGGCCAAGGCAGGCCTGCATTTCATTTGGATGGCCGGTGGGTTGGAAAGAGGTCCCTGTGTGGACCACCAATCCGGGTAGCTGGTGTTGTGAGTGGATAGAGGCCGAAGATAGGCCAACAGCCATCAGCCTGGAAATTCCTGTCCAGGGTTCAGCAATCTCTGGGCAGGCGGGAAGTCACAGCCAAGAGTGGAACACGTGTCTTGTGGGTCCAGGCTAAGGGCCTGAGTTGGAAGTACCACCTGGGCTGGGCTAGGGGAGGTAGCCGGCTGGTCTCTGCACCAAGAGGCCAGTTCCCTAGAGCAGCTGCTGGCAGGTGCTGCATCCCCTTGATGGCCTAGCGGTTAAGAGCGCCGACCGCTCTTACAGAGGACCCGGGTTCGATCCCCAGCACCCACATGGTGGCCTAGAACCATCTGAAACTCCAATTCCAGGAGAACTCCAGTTCAGGGGAATCCGACACCCTCTTCTGACCTCTGCGGCATTGCATGACATGGGTGCACAAACTTGCATGCAGACAGTACATTCATACACATACAGAAATAAATAAAATTAAAAAAAAAAAGCTTCCTACAAAGTAGCATGCCTTATCCTCTTTCTCCAAACACAATTCTACTCTTAACCATCTGTCTGTTGTGATGGAGACAGGGTCCCCTGTATCTCCTAAGAAAGGTTTTCTTTGTTATTTCTTAGCTTATTTCTGGAAAGCTATTTTAGTAGTCAGCAGATAATATTTTGTTTTCTCCCATCCTTAGTACATTTTTGTGTCTTGGTGCTTATTACTTAAACCCCCCAGGACTTGGAAACACGCCACAATCAGAGACATAATTATTTCTGTAGCAAAATAGAAATTTTTACTCAAAAGGGAAAAATGAAGTTGAATACTCTCCTATCATTTTGGGTCAAATTTTCCCATGAAGTGAGCTCTAAGCAAACCAAATTTTGCTGCCAAAGGAATTCTGGGAAAAAATTGTACATATGTTGTTTTGGATTTTAGAATTTCAGATGGAGTTGAAGACAGTAAGAGTGCTCAGGCCCCATCCAGGGCCCTGAGAGAAACACAATCTAGTGAGAGGCCCTGGAGTTTAGAATTTGTTAGCTTCGTAGTAAATCTGATTTTGGGTAGAAGAAAAGACAATTATTATTAAAATGATGGCTCAGATGCTGCGTAACTTTTCCCTCAACAGTGATCTATACCCTCCACTGTTCACCATACTTTACATGTTCACATAAGAGCAGGACCCTAACATGCATAGGACTGGGCACCTTGCTTTCTCTGCACAAACTGTGCTGAGCAGATGTATGTTTTGTGTTATTCTATCAGCATAGAATTTTGTTGTATCAATGTATTTATATAAATGTATAATTTAACTTTTATTTCATGGACATTTGAAGTTTCTAATACTTCATTTTCACTAACAACACTGCAATGAACTTACATTTTTCAAAAGATTTATTTATTTTTATTTTATGTGTATTTTGCCTGTATGTATGTATGTATGTATGTATGTATGTATAGGCACCACATGTGTGCAGTGCTCATGGAGGCCAGAGGTGTCACATTTCTGAATTGGAGTTATTGATGGTTGTGAGCTGCCATGTGAGTGTTGGGAACTGAACCTGGGTTCTCTGCAAGAGCAACTAGTGCTCTTAACTGCTGAGCCATCTCTCTAGCTAACTGCAATGGCCATTTTTATAAGTATATCTGCACAATTATGTTTGTTTTTTAATTTTTATTTATTCTTTTTTTAAGGGATTCACAATATAAGAGCACAGTTGTTTTCCAATCACATTATCATTGCTCAGTTTGCCATACAATTAGGTAATTGGCACTAGCATCTACAGATGAGGGATACCATTTGTCTTTTGTTTTTCTGGGACTGTGTTACTTCACTTAGCATGATATCTTCTAGGTCCATCCATTTACCTGCAAAGCTCATGAAGTCGTCTTTCTTTACCACTGCATAGAACTCCATTGTGTAGATGTACCACATTTTTCTCTATCCATCTGTCAGTTGAGGGGCACTTGGGTTGGTTCCAGCTCTTCGCTATTGTGAAGGAAGTTGCAATAAACATGGCTCTGCATGTATCTCTGTGGTAAGATGAGTCTTGTGGGTACATGCCCAGGAGTGGTATGGCTGGGTCAAGTGGCAAGTTCATTCCAAGTCTTCCAAGGGTTCTCCACACTGCTTTTCATAGTGGCTGTAGGAGTTTACATTGCCACCAGCAGTGGATGAGTGTTCCCCTTTCCCCACAACCTCTCCAGCACTTGGTATCATTTGTTTTCTCAATCTTAGCCAGTCTTATTGGAGTAAGATGATGTCTTTAAGTGGTTTTGATTTGCATTTCCTTAATTATTAGCAACATTGAACACTTTTTAAGATGTTTCTCAGCCATCTCTAATTCCTCCCTTGTGAAGTCTCTGTTGAGCACTTTGCTCCATCTTTTGAGTGGGTCATTTGTTTTCTTTCTTCTTTGTTTTTTGAGTAGTTTATATATTCTGGAAATCAATGCTTTGTCAGATGTATCTGCAGTGAAGGTTTCCTCCCACTCTGTGGGTTTTCTCTTCACTTCCTTGATTGTTTCTTTTGATGTACAGAAGCTTTTGAGTTTAATGAGGTCCCATTTGTCAACAGTCGACCTTAATTCTTGTGCAGCTGCTGTCTGACTTAGGGTCTTTCCCTATGCCTTTGTCTTGTAGGCTGCTGCCAACTTTTTCTTCTATTGCCTACAGAGTTTGCATAATTATGTTTTGACATAGGAGAAATACCTAAAAGAGATTACTGGGTCAAAAAGAGCATATGTTTAAATTTTGATAGATTCTTTCAAACTTCAAACTGATGATCTACCCACCAAAGTTTGCAAAGATGTACTCTTCGCTAAGAGTACATGAACTTATGGCTTTCTTGTTCTCAGCTTACACTGGGTGTGCTAAGGATTGAATGTCTCCTCCGAAAATCATTTTGAACTTTAATCACTATCATGATGGATCAATACCATTATCATGGGATGGGGTTTATCATCATGGGAGTAGATTCCTGGAGAAAAGGACTGACTTCAGCTGGGTTGTTTTTCCTACCTTGTGTACGTTCTGCCATTTTATGACCCAATGAAAAATCCTCCTTTGGTTCAGCCCCTTGGACATCCAAGTCTTCAGAGCTATAGTTCAACTAAACTTCCACGGTTACAAACTCCCCCCAAAAATGTTCTACACAGAAGTTTTGTACTGTCTGGAGACTGAACTACAATAGCCATACTTTTATTTTGAATGATTTTGAATGAGTGACTTTGTTAGATATGCAGCAAGCCAAAATAACAGAACAAATATGAAGTAACAGAAACAGTAGACAGACAGCAAAAGATCATCAAATCAGGAGTTCACAACATCCAGTGGAGATGACTGGAGGAGCCTGATTGAAGCAAGCAAAGGTGACAACGTCAAATCAGGGGCTTGAAATATCCAACAGAAATGGACTGGGAAAGTTGAAGCTGTCAGCTGGAGATTGAGAGTTTTTCTCCTCATAACTAACTTACAGTTCCCCATTCCCACTGCAGTTGTGTTTATATCACAGGCTAAGCAAAAACAATAGTGACATCTGTTGGAAATGGTTTGCCTTTTAGCTGTTCTCAAAGATGCAATGCTTTGAGTACCTTTGACTGCTTGCTGGTTTTTTTCTTCCCATTACAAAGCCAGGCTGCTCTTGACCTCGCTTGATTCTGCCTCCCAAGTGGTAGAGTTAAAGGCATGAGCCACAACCACATCTGGCTTGTGTTAGTATTTTAATTTGCTTGTATTTTATCATTAATGAGATTGTGCCTATTTATTTTTATTAATAGCAATTTTCCTTATAATTGTAAGTTTTATTTATTTTGCTTATTATAACATGTGGCACTCACCACTTTTTAATAGATTTATTTTATTTATGTGTGTGTGTGTGTGTGTGTGTGTGTCCATGCTACAGGTATGGCTAGAAGAGGGCATCAGATCTCCTGAAATTTGAGCTATAAGCAGTTGTGAGCTGTTCAGTGTGGGTGTTGGGAACTAAACTTGTGTCCTCTGTAAGACCACCAAATGTTCTTAACTGCGCGATCCTCTCTCCAGCCCCTCATCATTATTTTCACTGACTTTTTACTGTTATTATTAGTATTTTTCTTTGCCCTGTTTTTAAAAATATTTGTACCAGTTTCAACTTGTTTGGTTTAGATTTTGCTGAAGTAAGGTCAGGCTGTACCATGTTAACTGTGTAATTCTGGTGAAGCAACTTAAGCTTTTGCTCCCTCACAGGTTAAAGAGCGGCAATGCCAGCGTGATGGTTTACTGGGCCATGGAGTACCCAGATGTCTAGTCATATCTTATTCTGCACGTGTCTATGAGGCTTTCTCTGGATGAGCTCAGCACTTTAATCAGTAAAATTGGGTAACATGCATTGCATACCTCACTGTGGGAGAGTTGAAGACCTGCTGTTACTGTTCATATCTGAAATGTCCCCCCAGACTCACATATTTGCATACTTAGTCTCTGTCCTAGTTAGCATCAAGTGTCTACTTGACACAGCTTAGAGTCCCCTGAAAAGGGAGAGATTTCCGAGATTAGACTGGGATGTCTGTGGAGGGCTGTCTTGATTGTTCATTGATGCAGGAGGGCCCAGCCCACTGTGGGGGGCGCCATTCCCTGGGCAGGTGGTATTGGGCTGTGTAAGAAAGCCAGCTAGGCCCGAGTCAGCCAGCAATCCGCGCTCCTTGGTGGTTTCTGCTGAGCTTCCTTCTCTGTGAGTTCCCTGGTCAGATGCCCTGTGGTGTGGATAGCAAGCAGGTCTGCCTTCAGGTTCCTGCTGACTTCCCTCCATAATGGACTGTAACCCAGAAGTGCAAACAAAATGCACTCTTTTCTCCCTTAAGCTGCTTTTGGTGAACATACTTTATGACAGTAACAGAGAGGAAACTAGGACAGTCCACCTCTGGTATTGCTGCTTGGGGTGGTTTTGAAGCCTTTGGGACTGTGGCCTGTCTAGGGGAAGTGGGTTGCTGGGGGCGGGACTTGAAGGTGTAACTGCTTCTGCTTCTGATCCACAAGAGGCAAAGAAGCATGGCCTCCCCCTGTTCCCAGGGATGTGCAGTGCTCCTTTGGCTGTGTCCCTGGGTCCATGGTGGACTGACTTCTCCCTGAAACATTGCGCCCAGATAAAGCTTCCCTCCCCTAAGTTGCTTCCAAAGGTACTTTTCCATAATGATGAAAGAAATAACTAGTATACAGAATAGAGCAAGAAGACGGAGGAGGAGGGAGCGCTTGCCTGGCTGAGCTGGGGTACTGGTCTTTTCCCGCCTTCAGGACCCGGCCTGAATCATCAGCTCTTCTTTGATCTTGAGCCATTGGTGTGTGAATCTAAGTTTAGGCCATAGGCTTTTCTGACTCGCAGGTTCTCAGACTCAAAAATCTTACTACTCAAAGTGTCTTCATCTCCAGCTTGCTGACTGCAGGACTTGGGACTTATGAGCCTCTGTGATCATGCGAGGTAGTTTCTTTCTCAAATCTCTCTCTCTCTCTCTCTCTCTCTCTCTCTCTCTCTCTCTCTCTGTATATGTATATGTGTGTGTGTGTGTGTGTGTGTGTGTGTGTGTGTGTGTGTGTGTATGAGAGAGAGAGAGACACTCAGGGCTTATTTTTGTGGGTGTGCATGTATGTAGACTTATGTGCAGGTGCCAGAAGCAGGCATTGCATCCCTTGGAGCTGGAGTTACAGGTGATTGTTAGCTCCCAGTCCTTTGCAAGAGCAGCCAGTGCCTTTAACCACTGAGCCATCTTCTCTCCGGCCCCTCCCCCACCTTTTAAGAAAGGATCTCCCAGCTGGAGAGATGGCCTAGCACTTGAGAGCTTGAGAGCAGTGACTGCTCTTGCAGAGGACCCAGGTTTGATTCCCAGCACCCACATGGCAGCTGAGAACCGTCTTTAACTCCAGTTCCAGGGGAATCCGACACCCTCTTCTGACCTCCGCAGCATTGCACAACACGGGTGCACCAACCCACATGCAGACAGTACATTCATACACATACAAATTAAATAAAAAATTAAAAAAAAGAAAGGATCTCCCTGTAGATTCATCTGGCCTGGAACTTGCTGTGTAGACCAGGCTGGCCTTGAACTCAATGCCTGATCTTTTACTGTTCTCTAAATATGATTACTAAGAAAATTTTAGGCCAGGAGAAAAATCATCTCTGTTATAAAAATTGCAAATTGTCCATCTTCATAGTAATATAAGCATAATAAAAAATAAGATCAGTCTAGGAAAGGAAACAAAGACATACCCTGTTCTCCTTGTTCACACACCTGTCTGTGTAAAGTGTAGGCAGTACAACCAAATGGTGCCCCCAGAGCCCTTTAGTAGTTAAACATAATCCGGGCAAACAAAGACGGAGGAAATGCATTGATTTTATGTCACATAAATGTGGGTGGCCCATCTAAGCCTTAAATAATGTCCCAGGACCCTTCTCAGTGTCATCGGGCAAGTGTGTATTTAATGACGTGAGAGCTCTTTTCCCTGGGGTCAATCATATGTGCTTAACCTCTAGGCTCCCGAGAGGCTGGCTGCCCCCTGGTTTATGGAGTGGAGGCTGAGGAGATTGGGGATTTAGGGCACCGAGACACACTCTGTGTTCCCAGACACTGAACAAACCTGCTGCAGTGCTGCAGGCTGGGCTTTTTGCAGCAGGCACAGTTGGGTCTCTTTTCAGACTTGCTCTCTAAGATGCGGGGCTTATGGTCACCTTTGGAAAATGGACTTGATCTCCTGTCTGCTCTAACTGATAATTTTTTAACCTCTTAAATGGCTACAAAGGCAAATCTGAGTTTTTTTACTAGGAAAATTTCTACTTTGCATATTCAGTGTTTTACAAAATTTTAAGAAATGCTAGGTCTGGAATGTATAAGATGGCTCAGTGTGTGTAAAGGCACTTGCTGCTGAAGCTTGCCAACCTAAGTTTTACCCCTAGAATAAGATGTCCTCTGACTTCTACATAGGCACCACACATTCCCTTCCCAACATACACACACACACACACACACACACACACACACACACATACACACATACAAATAATAAATAAAGAAAAATTTAAGATGTAGGCCTTTACCTGGATGTGGTAGTGCACACCCTTAATCCTAGCACTTGGGAGGCAGAGGCAGGTAGATCTCTGTAAGATCAAGGCTAGCCTGGTCTACATAGTGAGTTCCAGGCCAGCTGGGGCTACAGAAAACAACACAAAACAAACAACACAACAACAAAGAAGTAGGCCTTTGAGACTCTACTAGAAAAGAAGGGAAGGAGGGAGAAAGGAATAGAGATAAGCTGAGGATAACCACGTCAAGGGCGTAGGAGACTCCCAGCATGCATCAGAAATTAAACCTCAGGTCTGTCAACAGAGAAGCATGTTTTACATGAAATGAGTGTTGTGATACACACACCTGTGCTCCCTAGAAATGTAAAATCCTCCCCCCTCCCCCCAGGTGATGATGTTAGGAGGTAGACCTTTGGGAAGTTGTTAGGTCCTAAGGGCTTGCCCTCAGGAATGAGATTACTTACTTAATAAAAAAGGACTCAAAGAAGCTGCAGTTCCTTCCACCATGGGAGGTTTTAGTGAGGCCAGAGTGGGTTGTTTGGGTGGTATGGTTGTTTGGGTGGTATGGTTGTAGACGAGGTTAGGACAAGAAGACTGGCCTAAGGAGGTAGGCTGTCTTCAGACACAAATCTATCAACAAAAACTTGGATCCTTCATCTTCCACAACTGGGGGGAATAAATTTTTGTTTTTATAGTTCACCTAGTCTATGGTGTATTGTTAGAGCCCTTCAAGCTCTGACATCTAGGATTTTCAGTAGATACCCCGCCTCCTTCCTAACTCATTTTTTGTTAGTCTGGTCGATATTTGGGGTATCATGCTGGAATCCCAGTCTTGTGTCACCACACCTGGTTTCCAACCCATTTTGAAAAACAGGCAACATCTATTCTCCCACTTCATTTATGCTGTCTTATGTATGCTACTGTGAAATTATGTGTAAAACAAGACTTGGCCTATTGAAGGACCTTTGACATAAACTTTTTTCCAAAGAAGCCAAGACATTAATATAAAAAAAATTAACCTTAAGACCTAGTCAAAGTATCAGGGGAAAAATCCAACCTTGAAGCAAGAACTCAGTATTTTCCACCTCTGTCAGCATGCAATTAATTCTGCCCTGGACTTTCAAAAGAAGTTAGTCAAGCAGAGAAATCTGACAGTTCTGGGGCAGACGGGAACTTCATCAAAGTATCCAAATAGTTCTACCGCTCACAGTCGAGCAAACGGGAAACCTGAAGAGGTGGGCAGGACCCCAGCTCGGACCCGGGCACCCTGCCTCAGGTCTCCTGCACATTTTTCCAGTTCTGCCTCTCTGACAAAACTTCATTGTCAAGCTTGAATTTTCTAGAAGTGAGCCTCACTTCTGGACCATGGTGTTCATCTCACCTAGAGATGCTTTTCCTGGAGAGCCTCAGGGGAAAGGGATCCAACCATGGACACCCCAGGGGGCGGGGGGAGCTCAGGAGCCCAAACAAATATCTGAGGAATACAACTATTTTTGAGGAAATCAAAATGCTTTCTGGTGTTTAATAACATAATCACATTTTCTTCTCTTTGAATTTGTGGGTGTCATCAATTGCATCAGGTGACTATAATCCTGTATCATCTTTGCATTTTCAGAACTTTCGTTTTGATACAGTGTACATACAATTGGCTTTGCTGAAAATGTGATTCTAATTTTTTTACCTTTAAATTACTGACTGAGAGAAGGCTGTGGTTTTCTGTTTTGGTATCATTTTTATTAGGTTTAAACATTAAGATGGTGTCAGAATCATAAAATGAGTTGACAGAATGTTTTGAATTATGGAAGAATTATGTTTTCCTTAGAGAGGAGTCTGAGCTCAACTACAATGTGGTTTAGTTCTGGCTAAAATAACAGATCTTCAATCACTATTACTGAGTTTTCTAAGATAAATGATCTACTCAAGTTTTGTTTTGTAAACCACTTTCTTTTACTAACTCAAGACATTAGCTTTATCAAGAATAATTTTCATGTCAGAAAATTCAGTGACATTTACCCCTTTGAAATTTTTCAGTGTGCTATTCTATGACTTAGTAATCATAGGTCAATTTTGATCAGTTTTTAGAAAGCTTTTGTTTATTATTATTATTATTATTACTATTATTATTTTGGTCTTTTAGAGACAGGGTCTCCCTGAAACCCCAGCTGTCCTGGAACTCCATCTATAGACCAGGCTGTCCTTGAACTCACAAAGATCTACCTGCCTCTGCCACCCGAGTGCTAGGATTAAAGGCATGCACCACCACGCCCAGCTTATTTTTATTTTCTTTTATGTGTATGAATGTATTGCCTGCAGGCGTGTAAGTGCTCTCATGTGTGCAATGACTGTAGAGGCCAGAAGAGGGCATCAGACCCCCTGGAACTGGAGTGTGGATGGTTTTTAGCCACCCTGTGGGTGCTGGGAATGGAACTCGGGTCCTCGGCAAGAGCAGCCAGTGCTCTTAACCACTGAGCCATCTCTTCAGCTCTTCAACCAGTTTTTTTAAAAAAATAATAGTTTTTACTTATCTTTGAAAATTACATGCATGCATACAATGTATTTGGATGACAGGTGTCCCCACTACCTCCCTTCCCCTTCCCCCTGGGGCTACCCACTATGTCTGCTATAGTTCCTCAGCTAGGGGGTGCGGCCTCCTCTCTCCATGTTGGAATTTTGAGTCACTTTTTTAAAGAGAATATCAACTTCCCTCTAGGTTTCAGCCACTTCCAAAGAATTGCTCAAAATATTTTCTTAGCCTGGTAGACTTATGGGAGGTTTTGTCTTTTCAAATCCATATGCCTGTGTAGTTGCAAAGAGAAGGGACCGGAGACCTGAAGAGGCAGCAAGAGACAGTTATGAAACAGCCTGTCAAGGGCTCTGCTCAGTATGGAAGCTGGGCTGGGGTTGCCATGCGGAATTCTTTATTTCCTTGACCTTCAGGGCTTCTCTACTCTGGGATTCATGGTTCCCTGATGAAAGCTGGGGTAGAAGGTTTTCAGACCAAGAACAAAATGGTCACCTTCTCACTTTCTCCTTTGTTTTGTTTTGTTTGAAACATGATCACATGTAGCCCAGGTTGACCTCAAACTTGCTGTATAATCCAGACTGACCTGGAACTTCTAATCCTCTGACCCCTACCTCCTGAGTGCTGGGATTACAGGCCTGTGTCACCATGCCCAGTCTTTGTATTGCTATGGCTCGGAAGGCAGGGCTTCTGGGATGCTGGGCAGGCATTCTACCAACACCACTTTCTGTCTCTTTGTGGCTATATTTTTATTTATTTATTTATTTATTTATTTATTTATTTATTTATTTATTATTCTTATTTATTTTGAGACAGAAGCTCACTATGTAGGCCTGGCTGGCCAGGAACCCACTATTTAAACCAGGCTGGCCTTGGACTGACAGAGATAGACCTTCCTCTTAGGAATGCTGAAATTAAGGACATGTTCCACCATGCCCAGCCTTTGTGTTTTTATTTTAGCTGGCCACTTCCTTCTATTAAGGATTTTATAATAATACCACTATGTTTCACCAGTTTATATGGGGGAAATTTTACTGTGGGTGGGACATATGTCAAATATGATTTTTAACAGCAAGAATCTATCAGATTGAATCTTTAACATTTAAATAAAAGTCATGTATCAAATCCTTAATACCATTACAATGATCCTACATGTTGATGTAGATAAAATTTAATAAATAAACTGAAGTATGAATTTTTTCTCTACCTTTAAGTCAGTTTTTTTCCCAAAGACTAGTCTTTTTAAATTTTGTGTGTGTGACTGTTTTGCCTGTGTATATGTAGTGTGTAACATTTTCACATCTGGTATCTTTCAGTCAGAAGTACTTCTCAGATCCATGGTGTGGCATGTATCAGAGTATCCTTTTTTATTCCTGAACAATATTCTATTTTATAGATGTACTATAATTTATTTGTCCATTCAGAAGATGTACAAGAGACAGGCATAGCATGCCTTTGATTCCAGCATTCAGGAGGCAGAAGCAGACGGATCTCTGTGAATTCAAGGCTAGTCTGGTCTACATAGCTAGGCCAGCTGGGGCTACAGGGAGACCTGCTTCAAAAAGACCCCCCCCCCAAAGATGTACAAGGAGTTTCCAACTTATGGAAATTACCTAAAATTTCTGTAAACATTAGTCTACAGGTTTATCAAATGGCAAATGTGATTAACCCAGTAAGACTTTTCCAGCAGGAGCAGCTCTCCATTCAGTCCTTGTGGGGCTGGGCTAGTGGCGACAGGCTCTGTGGGCTCCTGCATGTCTTAGCAACATCATCTCCTTCATTTTGGAGGTTTTTAATATTTTTCATTTTGATGTATTTATTTTACTTTATGTCTATCATGTAGGTAGACACACCTGTGCCATGTAGTGCTCACAGGGCTGGAAGACGCTGTTGGGTTCCCTGGAACTGGAGAGATGGCTGGTTGTCAGCCACCATGTGGGTGCTGGGGACAGAACCTGAGTCCTCTGCGAGAGCAGCCTGTGCCCTTAACCATTGAGCCATCTCTCCAGTTCCCACTTCCCCTTCATTCTAGAGGAATAATTTTGCTGAGTGTAATATTCTTGGCTAATAACATTTCTTTCACTCCCTTCTCCTCTGGCCTGTAACCTTTGTATGTTTGTATGTATGTATGTATGTATGTATGTATGTATGTATGTATGTAATTTATTTCTTTTGTCTTTTTGAGACAGGGTCTCCCTTTAGCTCCAGTAACTCACTATGTAGACCAGGCTGGCCTTGTACTCACAGAGATCCACCTGCTTCTGCTTCCCAAGTGCTGGGATCAAAGGTGTGTGCCACCACACCTGGCTTCTGGCCTGTAAGTTTTATGCTGAGAAATCTGCTGTAACTCTAGCAGACATTCCCCTATATGTGACTTGACGCTCTTCTCTTGCAGTTTTTAGAATTCTCTTTTTATCTTGTGCTTTTTGACACTGATGCTCTATTTCGGTTGAATCTAGTGGAAAACCTCTGAGCTTCTTTTATCTGTATGTCCACGCCTCTGAAGAGTTGGGATGTTTTCAGGTATAACTTTATAAAATAAGATTTCTGTGCTGTTTCTTCACTTTTTGGAACTTATATAATGTATTTGAGCAGGTAATCGCTGGCTTTTATGTGGATTCTGGGAATCCAAACCCAGCCCTCATGCTCGTGCAGCAAGAGTTTTACCCACTGAGCCATCTCCCTGCTCTCATTTGTAGTTTCTAATGACTTGTGTCTTTATTTTCTGTGCTATCCCTTCTTTTCATTCTTTTTCTTCAAAAATTTCCCCATTTAAATCTTACCTCATTGTCTATTATTGAGTTATATATTTCTTTATGTACAGATCCAGAATATTTATTTTGTAAATATTCTTCCCAGTTTCATTTTTATTTCTAGGTATTTGTAAGAACACAAGATTTCAACTTTGCTAAAGTATATACAATCTATTGATTTTTTTCTATTACAAGTTGCACATTTTGTGTTATAAGTTAGAAATCTTTGCTTAACCCATGTCCATGTGTTTCTTCTAGAAATTTTATAGTTGTAGCCTTTGCATTTATGCCTATGACAAGTTAATATTTGTAAAAAAATGAAGAATAAACAGGATAATTTATTGGTAGTTAATCAAATCTGTTTGAACAGATGGTTCTTTCTCCATTGAATTACCTTTGGTACTTTTTTTTTCCAAAGACAATTTTATTGAAGCTTTGTGCATTTCATACAAAATTTCCCAAGCAAATCTAGATCCATTCCCCCTTCCTTGCCCCCTCGTGCATTCTTCCAAACGTGTTTTTCATCTTTTTCTCAGTCTCTATTAAAATTTTCGATGCAGAAGTTCACCATTTCAGTCAGTTTTTCGACCCAGTCTTTTGTTGTTGTTGTTCCTTCTAATTTGCGTCACTCCAAAATGCATATATCAAGATTATGACATCATAGATTTTAGCATCTTCAACTTACGATTTCTTTTTTTCTCTTTATTAGACTGAAAGATTACCTTGGTGCTTCGAATGATTAACAATTGGTTGTATCCATGTGGGCCTTTTTCTAGACTCCATTCTAGTCCATGGATCAGCATGTCTACTGTCTTAATTTCTTTTCCTGTTGCTGTGATAAAATCCCCTGACAAAAGCAACTTAATAGGAAAAAAAGGCTTATTTCAGCTCACAGCTCAAGGTCCATCAGGGCAGGAAAGTCGAGGCAGCAGGAGCTCGAAGCAGCTGGCCACGCTGCATCCACATGCAGGAAGCAGAAATGAGAGGTGCTGCTCAGCCCCTTCTCTGCTCAGCGCAGGACCCCAGTCAGGAAATGGCTCTGCCCATCATGGGCAGATCTTCTGATCTCAATTACTGTTACCAAGACAATCTTCTGCAGGATGTCCAGAAGTCATCTTGCTAGTGATTCCAGATCCTGTCAAGTTTACAGTTCACACTGACCATCACATCTACCTCTCCTCTCTCCTACTCATCACTGTAGTTTTAGAATAAGTTTGTAAAGATCAATTTATATGGTTGTTCTAACTTTACACTTAAAATTATTTGACTAATCTAGATTCTCTGTTTTTTCACAATGATTTTAGAATCGGATTGTCATTTCTAGCAAAAAGCCTTCTTGATTTTTCTTTGTTTCTTCTTTGGATATAGGGTCTTACTCTGTAGCCTTGGCTGGTCTGGAATTTGCTTTGTAGACTAGGCTGGTCTTGAACTCACAGAGATCCATCTGCCTTTGCCTTCCAAGTGCTGCAGTTAAAGGCATGTGCCACTGTGCCCAGCCCTTTATGATGTTTTGACTGGGATTTTTAAAAAAGAATTTGTGTGTGTGTGTGTGTGTGTGTGTGTGTGTGTGTGTACCTGCATGCCATCACATGCTTGTGGAGGTCAGAAGACAACTTTCAGGAGATCTCTTCTGCACCTTCTTGAGGGAGACTCTTGTTTAAGCTGGTCCGTGTACTCCAGGCTAAGTGGCTTATAATCTTCTGGGAAATTCTTTGGTCTCTCTACACAGTGAGATGGATGCATCTCACTGTGTAGTGCTGGATCAAAGAGGCAAATCACCACTGCCCACTTTTTGTGGGTTCTAGAGATGGAGCTCAGGCTGTCAGGCTTGAAAGGCTAGTGCTTACCCTCTGGACCATCCAACCAGCCCTGATTTCTTTTAACAATTGGATCCCAGGGCATGGCTGGCTACATAGTGTTAGAGATGACTATAAACTTTACATTAGCCACAAAATACATCTTTTAAAGACCCTTATTCTAAGTATATAAAACAAAACACTTGGGTTCCATATTTTATTTAACATAATTAATTCTCACAAGTTGACTAACACTTGTTTCCAGGATCTTGCCAATGGAATAAGGTTTGGGCAGATGATTGACTGTGTAAATTGGGTGTCAGGGTGTGCACCTGTTATCCCAACACTTGGCAGCCTGAAGCACAGGGATCACCATGAGTTTGCCACCAGCCTGGGCTACATGGTGAGTGTCTGTGTATGTGCTGTGGTGTGCACGTGTATGTGTGCATTTTGGAGCTGACTGCAAACTGCTGAGGTAATGTGAGGACTTCTATTAACAATACATTGCAAAGTGGGATGAGGCAGCACTTGGAAGGCCCACCAGGATAGACTTAAGGTCCGTGGGTGTATGGCGACTCTCGGTGTGGGACACCTTGCGTCAGTGGTCCCACAGTGCTGTGATATAACAGCCTTTTTTCTTTCAGAAAAAATTCCACAAGTGGTATGGCTGGGAGCCATACCAAGGACCCGAGTTCAGGTCCCCAGAAGCTATGTAAATGCTGTCGATATTGGGTGGGCAAGGCAGCCCACCTGTAGTTGTGTCCTCAGAAGGCAGAGACAGGGGATCCCCAGAGCAGGATAGCTAGCTAGATCAACCATACCTGTGAGTCCGGAGTTTGACTAAAGACCCCGTCTCAAATCCAAGGTGGAAGAGCAATCGAGGACAATTTTTGACATCAGCCTTGAACTCATATGCATGCGTACATGCATGAAAGCTTACCCTTTCAGGAAACCCAGACATGCAGGAAAAAAAAAAAAAAAGAAAGCTTACCCTCTCACACATATAAGCATGCATATACATACATGCCCATCCCCCAAGCATAAAAATGGGAAAAAAATCCACAAGCAAATAAATGTGGAGAGCAGTTCCCAGCACGCCCCCCGCTTGCCATTTACCATCTCCAGTAGTGTACCAACAGCAACGAAGAAGCCCACAGTAAAGAGCCATGTGCACACAGCGTTCCCTAAACTCGTTTGACCATGGAACCCTCTTAATACAAAACCAAGAGCGCTTTATCCTTTGCTGTGAACCT
The DNA here is from genome assembly GCA_009823505.1 of Rhizomys pruinosus. Taxonomy (NCBI): domain Eukaryota; kingdom Metazoa; phylum Chordata; class Mammalia; order Rodentia; family Spalacidae; genus Rhizomys; species Rhizomys pruinosus. Next base: position 2,281,213 of record VZQC01009338.1, read on the forward strand.
GAGAACATACTGCCATGGAGAATTTTATGACCTCTCTTTTTTTTAATATTTTGAGACAGGGTCTCTCTGTTGTCCCAGCTGACCTGGAACTCATTGTTTGGACCAGGCTGGCCTGGATCTCACAGAGCCGGCTACTGGCTGTGCAATGCTGTGAGCAATGTGTTTGAGTATATTGTCTGCATGTGTGTGAGTGCGTGAGTTGTGAATGCCCAGGGGGGGTCAGAAGAGGGCTTTGGGTTCCTCAGAACTGGAGTTAAGGACAGTTTTTAGCTGCCATGTGGGTGCTGGGAATCAAACCCAGGTCCTCTGCAAGAGCAGTCAGTGCTCTTAACCACTGAACCATCTTCCCAGCGGCATAGTTAGTATTTGAAAGAGAGGAAAAATGGTGTTTTAGATGTCTTTCTTTTCTTGTATTCTGACTCAGAAGTGAGGAACGATACATTCTCCCAGCACCAATGTTTCAGCTAAACCGGGAAGGCGACCGCTCCTGTGTGTTTCCCATCTTCTCTCTGCTTGCCTTTCCTGCTTGTTCTTGCTTTGTTGCATGACTGAGCCACTGGACTGTAATACATCGGCATTAGCTCCGTGCTTATGTGTTCTGTGCAGTGATTAGGAAATGGGATGAAAATAAAACGGGCACTATTTGTCTTTCAGAGAGAAGAAGAAATGTTCTAATGATCAACAAGATAAATTAAACAAGCAGTGCGATAAACAACGTGGCAATTTGTGACACAAGGCAGCTGATGTTGAAATGGATCTTCTTTATTTTTATTTTTGAGAAAACAGCTTATGGGAGGATTCCTGTTGGGCCTTGAGGCAAAGGTGTAGCTTTCTAGGAAAGTGCAGCTAGAACCAGCTCCAAATTGTCTGCCTCTGTAATTAAAAGTATAAATGTTTCAAGTCAAATACATCCTATTAGTAAGATTTTAGGAAACAAAAATTTAATTTATTCACATTCGATATGGTCTGTAAGTACCACCATTACAGGCCTTCCTCTGGCCTTTGATTAGCTATGGATTAATAAAACTTTTATACCTCCTTTGTCAGCCTCATTGCCAACTCTGTTTTTGCATACTGTTACTATTAAATAAATGAATTAGTGTCCAGAAATGTGTCATGCATATTACCTAGCAGCAGGAAGCATAATACAGTGGTCAGCTCCCCAGGAGCTTCATAAATCCAGTGTGCTCGGTAACCTGCTCACGTGGACCTATTAAAAGCATGGTGATTTAGTGGAGCAGTATTTGTGCTTAACAATGGAATTTTAGTTAATTCAAAACAATGTAAATCATCCCCAATTACAGTATTTGAATATTCACCATTGCTTTACAAGAACATGTATCGTTACTAAGGCAAAAAAGAAAGTATTTTTTGAAAAAATGCATTGTACTAACTTACTTGCCTGGAGTGCTAGTCATGCATGTTTTGGTAGCTTGCATGCATTGTAAACCAATCCGGAAGAACAATGTTTATCTGGTGTAGGTAGTTAACGTTCTGCCAGAGCTATTTACGGCTTCCAAAATAAGAAAGAGGGAGAATCAGGAGCTTCACTGAGAATGTTGTTGTAGGCTGGAACACTCAGGTGAGGTGGTAATTGCACCAGCCTGGCTGACCTGGTGAGGAGGCTGATATTCCTAGAGGCAGCTGGGGGCTTTCTGTTGTTGCCGTTCTTATCAAAGTCATTTCCGATCCACACCAGTAGCTTCTTAATACCCCAATAACTGATCCATCCCCGTGGGTCCAGCAGAGAGCATTGTCAGGTTTGAAACAGGCTTTTATGCTCAAGGTCTCTGAGGTCCTTTCCAGGAAATAAAGATGATGAGCTGTCTGTCAGGCTGCGGTGGTTGCATTCAACCTCCGTGGCAGACAGGACCTGCCCACTCCACTGGTCTCCGTAAAATAGGAGTGGAATGAACAGGGATCTGGGTTAACTTCTTCGTAGGTGTTTCTCCCGTCTGTTGTCAATGTGCTATTTGGAGCAATGGGTAGCTTTCCTGACCTTCACAGTAGTGTGAAATGTTCAGTTGACCGCTAGTATTCAGTGAAAAGCAAAACCTGTAGAAAATGTGTCCCCTCTCCAGTTTGTGCAAACTCTTCTCCACATGTCTGTGTAGGGATATCTGTGGAGGTTCAAGGACAACCTCTGATGGTTCCTCGGCTTCAGCTTTTTGGAGACAGGGTCCCTTGTTGCCACTGTGTAAGCCAGCTTAGGCGGGCCCTGAGCTTCTGGAGACTTTCCTGTCTCAACCTCCCATCTCCCCATAGGGGGTGCTGGGATTACTAAACTGACAATACTGTATTTGTCTTTTATTGAGTTCTGGGAATCTGAGCTCAGGTTGTCAAGTTTGTGGTAAGCTCTTTTACCCAATGAGCCATGTCTTCAGCCTGAAAAGTTTGTATAATTTTTTCAATATCGCCATTGATTTATTAAAAATTTATATGTATGAGTGTGTGAGTGTGTGAGTGTGTGTGTGTGTGTGTGTGTGTGTGTGTGTGCACCATGTGCCTACAGTGCCCTCAGAGGCCAGAAGAGGACTTATGATTTCCTAGAACTGGAGTTACAGACGGTTGTGAACCATCATGTGGGTGCTGGGAACTGAACCCAGTTCCTCTGTAAAAGCAGCAAGTAGTAGTCCTAACCACTGAGCCGTCTTTCCGGCCCCTTACCATTGATTTTAGTCAGTGATCAATATAGTTAGTGGCTCTGCATTTGGCAACCATTGATGCCACATCTTGTAAGCTGTGTGCCTGTGTTAAGAGATGTCAGCTCTCTGAAACCCAATGTGCATACCTATGAGGGACATACGAGATGCTCTAGTTAGCTTTCTCTATTGCTATGTTAAAACACTGACCCAAAACAATTTAGGAAGGAAAGGGTTTATTTACTACAGGTGTTTATTTACAAGTCCCAGGTCACAATCCAACATAATCCAGTATCAAGTGAAGTCAGGACAGGACTTCAAAGCAGAAATCTGGAGACAGGAGCTGAAGCGGAAACCACGAAGGAACACTGCTTACTGGCTTGCTCCTCCAGCCTGTGCTCACCCTGCTTTCTTATACAACTCACGACCACCTGTCCAGTGGTGGCACTGCCCACAGTGGGCTGAGCCGTCCCACATCAACCAACACAATGCCTCACAGACATGCCCACAGGCCAGTCTGAAAGAGGAAATTCCCCAATTGAGGCTCCCTCTTCCTAGGTGTGTCAAGTTGACAACTGAAGCTTCCAGCACACAAGTTTATAAACATGTTGCCCCGTGGTGATGGCATTGGCTCAAATGAGGTCACAGACATAACAGGATGGTTACTGCTGCTTCTCCTGTTATTCTTCTGGTGCACATGGATTGTATGTAGCAATGTGTTGTTGGCTAGACAGGGAAGGTATGAGCTGAGCTGCTTGCTTCTTGCTCTGGTTTTATTTAATAGCTACAGTTCTCTGCTATTTGATCTCTCTCTCTCCATCAATCATCCATCCTCCATCCATCTCCTTCCATCCAACTAGTGATACATGTGTATAGTCCAAACATATTAAGACACTACTGAACAGGTACTCTCCTTTCTCTGTTGTCCACAGCTTCTCTCTAGAGGCTTCTCTTGGAGACATATTGCACTCATATGCAAGTGTGGACAACATACCCACAAGCAGCAGAACACTGTCCACAGTTCGGCATCTAAAACGTTCGTAAGCCAGTACGGTGGCGCACACCTACAATCCCAGCATGTGGGAAGCTGACAGCGTGGGTGAGAGGGTAAAGCTAGCTCAGTCTATATAGCAAGACCCTGCTTTTGTGTTAACAATATTTCTCTTTTTTTTTTGTCTTTTTTTGAGACATGGTCTCCCTGTAGCCCCAGCTGGTCTGGAACTCACTATGTAGACAAGGCTGGCCTTGAACTCACAAAGATCCTCCTGCCTCTGCCTCCTGAGTTCTGGGATTAAAAGGGTGCATCACCATGCCCAGCTCATTAACAATATTTCTTATAAGTGTTCCATATTGGTATGTATTATCCTCCTATTCACCTTTTCTCTGTTTTTCTTTCTCCTTTCTCTTTCCTTTCTCTTTCCTTTATCCTTTCTTTTTTTCCTTCCTTCCTTCCTTCCTTTTCCTCTCTCCTTTCTTTCTTTCTTTCTTTCTTTCTTTCTTTCTTTCTTTCTTTCTTTCTTTCTTTCTTGCTTGCTTGCTTGCTTGCTTGCTTGCTTGCTGGATATCAAACCCAGGGTCTTATATATGCCTGGCCAGTAATCCACCATAGAGCCACATCCTCAACTCCTTGTTTTTCTTAACAGCTACATATAGCATTATGTAGTGTAGTGCACCTCTGATCACTTAACCAGTCTCCTGTCCTCATACCCTTTGCAATCTTTCTCAGTGCTGTGCACGCAGAGGAGCAGAGCTGTGGGCTGTTTTGCAGCTATAGATGAATCCCTAGAAATAAATTTTTCTGAGTCAAAGTTTTCACAAAAATTGTAAAACTGTTCTTGAAAAGGATTCGACTAATTTATTCACCTTCTGATAATATGAAAATGCTCTTTACTCCCACACTCAAAACACTCAGTGTTTTGCATTGAGCTTTTAAAATTAGTGTATATTGGGGCTGGAGGGATGGCTCAGTGGTTAAGAGCACCGACTGCTCTTGCAGAGGACCCAGGTTTGATTCCCAGCACCCACATGGCAGCTAAGAACCGTCCTTAACTCCAGTTCCAGGGGAATTCGACACCCTCTTCTGACCTCTGAAGCATTGCACGACACGGGTGCATCTACTTACATGCAGACAGTACACTCATACACATAAAATAAAAAAAATAATTAGTGTATATTAATTAGACAAAGTAAAGGGCTTCTTTATGAAAGTTACATACAAACATATGGGGCTGGAGAGATAGCCTAGCAGTTAAGAGCACCAACTTCTCTTGCAGAGGACCCGGGTTCAATCCCCAGCACCCATATGGTGGCTAAGAACCGTCTGTAACTCCAATATGGCGACTAAGAACTGTCTGTAACTCCAATTCCAGGAGAACTCCAGTTCCAGGGGAATCCGAGACCCTCTTCTGACCTCCATGGCATTGCATGACACGGGTGCACAAACCTACAGGCAGACAGTACACTCATACACATACAAAAATAAATAAAATAAAAAAACCCAAACAAACATATAATATACTTTCATCATTAATGAACGTTCACTCTCTATATTATGCTCCCTCTCTTGTGTAGAATTTTAGAGTTTTTTTAATTTTTATTTATTTTTGTATGTCTATGAGTGTACTGTCTGCATGTAGGTCTGTGCACCTGTGTCATGCAATGCCACAGAGGTCAGAAGAGGGTCTCAGATTCCCCTGGAACTGGAGTTCTCCTGGAGTTGGAGTTACAGACGGTTCTTAGCCACCATGTGGGTGCTGGGGATCGAACCTGGGTCCTCTGCAAGAACAATCGGTGCTCTTAACTGCTAGGCTATCTCTCCAGCCTGAATTTTAGAGTTTTAAAGATGTTTTAAAGCTTCATGGGGGGGGCTGGAGAGACGGCCTAGCAGTTAAGAGCGCCGACCACTCTTACAGAGGACCCGGGTTCGATCCCCAGCGCCCACATGGCGGCCAAGAACCGTCTGAAACTCCAATTCCAGGAGGACTCCAGTTCCAGGGGAATCTGACACCCTCTTCTGAACTCCACGGCATTGCACGACACGGGTGCACAAACTTGCGTGCAGACAGTACATTTATACACAAACACACACACAAAAAAGCTTCATGTATGTCCTGAACAGATTAGTGTGCTTCTTTCCAAATTACTGACCTTTAGTCAGTAATTAACCTTCGAAAACTACAGATCTGCCCAATAACGTATAGCGTAAGATCTTAGAGTTAAATACAAACACAGGCACATACCTTTAGAAATCAAGGAGCTTCTGTAGAAGCTTAGTTGAACAGAAGCAAAGACTAATGGTCATGTGACTCTTCCAAGCTGGTGTTGGCTTTTAATGGCAGATGAAGGGGACCTGGTTTTCCTGAATAGAGTCAGTGCTGGTAGGTGTTAGTGTGAAATTTACACGACTTAGAACCCCCTGGGAAGAGTGTCTCAAGGAGGGATTGTTTATATTGCCTTGGCCTGTGGTCATGTCTGAGTTGGGAAGATAGTCTTAATTAAGTTAATTGATGTGGGGAGACCCTGCCCTCTGTGAGGGATGCCGTTCCCTAGGCCTGCAGTCCTGAACTGTCTAAGCATGGAGAAACCGAGGCAAGCACAAGCAAGAAATAAGCATGTGCATGGTCATTTTCTATCTGCTCTTGCTTATGGACGCCACGTGACTAGCTGTGTGACGTTCTTGCGCTGATTTCCCAGCATGGTAGACTCTAACCTGGAATTGTGACGTAATATAAACCCTTTCTCCCACAGGCTGCTTCTTGTCAAAATATTTTAGCACAGCAACAGCAATGAAACTAGGACACTTGGTTTCCGATCCTGTTTTCCTCAGTCCACACTCTTCTTGCTGTGTGACTATCATTACACAGCTTGGTCACACATGCAATCCTAATCTGAATCACACAAAAAAGGAAGCTATAATGAAATGGGATGAATGCAAAACACAAGGCCAACCAACTGGGCTCAAATCCCAGTCCTGTGATTTATTGTCTTTGGGCAAGTTAGCTTAACTCCTCCCCCCCACCTCCTACCCCCCACCCCTGCCAGAGCCTTGAAATTCTCATCTACAAAACAGTGGTAGCAATATGAATTCAACGATACTTACACTGCTGCTTCACAAAGTGTCTATCAAGTGTAAATGTTCAGTATTTGCTTTCTAATTGCTCATTTGCACAAATAATTAGCACCATTTCACATTCTACTTAAGATGATTTCAAAGCCAGTGTTTATGCCATTTTTTTCTAATTCTGAAATAATGTCCTTGTTTCACACAATATAGATTAAAAAAAAAAAAAAACAAAGGCATAATGGCACTCTTACCCTCTTATTAACGGAGGACAGGTGTGGACAAAACTACCCACTGCTCTCAGTCATAATAGCAAATGATCTCTAAGATGTTTATTTTGCCTAAGAAAGACCAGTAACTTACACCCCTCATCGGCAGTTCAGGAAAGAAACTGTATAGTGAACGCCTCATTCCGCTAGTTTATTTTCTGTAGCTGTGATAAAATATGCTACAAAAGCAGCTTAAAAGAGAAAGGGGTGGGCTGGAGCGATGGCCTAGCGGTTAAGAGCGCCGACCGCTCTTACAGAGGACCCGGGTATGGTCCCCAGCACCCACATGGCGGCCGAGAACCGTCTGAGACTCCAATTCCAGGAGAACTCCAGTTCAGGGGGAATCCGACACCCTCTTCTGACCTCCGCGGCATTGCACGACACGGGTGCACAGACTTGCATGCAGACAGTACATTCATACACATACAGAAATAAATAAAAAAATTAAAAAAAAAAAAGAAAGGGGTTTATTTTGGTTTACAGTTCCAGAGAAATACTGTCCATCTTGGTAGGTACTGTCCATCCAGGGCAGCAGGAGTGTGGGGGACAACAGAAGGTGGGGGAGGGCTATAACCCATCAAAGCCTGCCCCCAGTGACATGCCTTTTTTTGTCCTCCTGTAAGCCTGCACTTCTAAAGCTTCCATATCCTTCCCAAACAGGGAAGGGACCTTCACCACCAGCCAGGGACCAAGCGTTCTGAGAAATAAACCTATGGGGGACATTTCTCTTTCAAACCACCTTCCCCACTGGCCCTTCATTGAGGGGTGGAAAGCTAAGTATTATTTTATTTTTATTGAGTGATAGAGATATTTAAGTCATTTGCAAAATTACCATAATCCAACCAAATATTCATGAAGAATCTCCACCTCTGGGCAGGATGGAAAAGTTAGAGTCAAGGTCGCTTTGACTGGTAGAGGAAAGGTTAGGTCAAGTGGGTGAGATGGTGCCACTCACCAGACAATCATTCAATAAATCATTTAACCTCTCAGCTTTTCCATGTCATTGTGAGTAAAATGGAGATAAGATTCCATCATGGGGCTAGAGAGATGGCTCATCAGTTAAGAGCACCAACTGCTCTTGCAGAGGACCAGGGTTCGATTCCCAGCACCCACATGACAGCTAAGAGCTATCTTGGGCTGGATGTGGTGGCGCATGTCTTTAATCCCAGCACTCAGGAGGCAGGGGCAGGCAGATCTCTGTGAGTCCAAGGCCAGCCTTGTCTATAGAGTGAGTTCCAGGCTAGCTGGGGCTGCAGGGAGACCCTGTCTCAAAAAAAACCAAAAACATTCCATCATATTTTTGGCTTATTTATACTGAAGCTACTCTAGATTGAGAAGAGTGGAACCTAAGACACTTGCTGTATGCTTGCCGCATGCCATTTCAATTTGAGACAGGTACTGTCATTCTTTGAGAAGGGTAGCAGCACCTCATTTTTGTAATAAATGAGGTGCCAGATGACACTGGGTGGGTGTTCTGGATTGTTTCATGTGGTGTGGACTGGGCTGAATGAGAGATGTCTGAGCATAGTAATTGGACCATGGCAGATAGGTCATGCTGATGGGCAAAAAGTCCCTTGCTGCAAAGCAATAAAAGACCTAAAGCAGGAGCAACTGGATGAAAACACGAGTGTGTTTGCCTAGCAGTTGCTTTGTTTGAACAGCACCTAGGGACAATTTTACTGTGCTTTTTTTTTTTTTCAGATTAACTTTCTGTATTTTTTACATGGTATAGTGTAAACTATAACTGTAAACAATCATTATAAAATTGTCAAAGCAATAGTTTATATCTCAGATTGCAAATGTCTGCATGCAGAAGTTTATACATATATGCATATGTTTATTAGTTTTACATATATCTGCATGTCTGTATGTACTCACATACACATACAATCTCACTGATGCTTCCTTTCTGAAATGTCACAGTCTCTTAAGTAGAAAAAATAGGTATGGGTATCAATGCTTAAAAGTAAAGAGTAAGGAGTTATTGTGGTGATTTACCATTAAAAATGAAAAAACAACAATGAGGGCTAGAGACATGGCTCAGCACGCAAGCACACTTGCTCTCTTGCAGAGGATGTGGTTTGATACCCACATGACTATCTGTAACTCCAGATCTAAGGGAATCCATCTCCTTTTCCTGGCCTCTGCAGGCACTGGGCATCATGTGGTGCACATACATGCATATAAGCTAAACTCTCATACACATAAAATAAAATAAATCTTAATAACAAAAATAGATGAATCTGTGTCATTTATGGAAACATCTCATTCATTAAATAAATGTACTCCTAAATTTAATAGTCCCAGATTCCAGTTGTGCTCTGTCTTCTAATCAGAGTATAAATTAGAAACACATACTACAGGTGATATTATAAAATTAACATGTTATTTATTTAGTTATATAGCCCAGGCTGGCATAGAACTCACTATGAATCCTATCTGCTCTCAAACTTGTAGCAATCATCCTGCTTCAGCCCCCCTAGGGCTATGAGCCACCATGTCTAGCAATGTTATTTTTCCCCACTTTTTCCCTCTCAGTGTATTGATAGGATCTCAGCACTGGAAACTCAGTGTCCAAGGAGAGTGGGTTGTATATCAAACACCTGCTTTGGGGGGGGGATAAAAAAAGAAATGGCATTTCTTCTGTTTAAAGACCTACACTGTAATTGGAAATACTACACATGTAACAGTATGAAGCTGACCCCATTTATAAAAGCTGTGCACCATCATTTTCTGTAAGAATTCTTTGTTGCTAGGAACCTAGAGCATCTCACCATTCCTGTAATACCAATAAATAATAGATAGAAACATGAAGTAGTCCAAAGTATCCTACTGGGTGAGTTTGCTCACTTCTCTGACTTCTCTGCTGAGCCTCAGGCCAATACGGCTCAATAATGAAACATCCCACCTTGTCATCTCACACACATCTCAAGCTTAACAAGTCCAAACAGAACTCTTCCTCTCCACCTGCTATCTGCCCCCCCAACTCCCATCTCAGTGATTGACATCTCTGCTCTCTCAATACTTTAAACAAAAACCTCAGCATAGTCCTGCATCTTTTCTCTTTCTCATTTAGACATCTAACAAGTTTGATCTTTCTGCACTCCAAATGTCTATTCTCCTCTACCCCTTTGTCACTGAGTCTAGCGTTAGCTAAGGACCAGAATTCTGACACTAGGTCACTCACTGATCTTCCTGCATTCTGTCTAGCTCATGTTCAAGCTGAGAAGCTGGTCAAGGGGATGATACGAGGTATGTAACGTTCTCCACTGGCCTCCCTCAGCCTCTAGAACAAACCAAAATTCTTCATTTTGGCCTTCTATACTATTTACTCTCTTCTGGTCCCACATCTTTGTCTCGTCTTCTACACTCCTTCCTTCCCCCTACCCAGCCTCCCTGGCTCTCCTTCCTTTCGTTAGGCCTGCTAACTTCTCATCTCCCTGCCTTGGCATACACTACTCCATGCATCTTTAACCTCCTTCCTTTTGTCCTGTGTCATTTCTGGTCATGTTTTAGATCTCAGCATTCATGCCATTTCCCCAGACGCCTTTCTTGAAGTCTCATTCAAAATCTTTCTCCTCAAAGCCTTTTTTACAGAGCCTTAAACTTTCTTCATTGCCAGTATACGGTTACTTATCATCCTATTTGCATGATTAACTTGTTTCATGTCCACCTCTCCACCAGAGTATAAGCTCCCTGGGGCAAGGACTTGTACCTGTTTTGCTCCCCATTGTAATAATCCCAGAAATACATGCCCCGTGAATAATTTCAGATATTTATAGATTGATGAATGGATAGATGGATGGATGTTTCCTTCCTTTGCTGCTTCTCTCTGGATCAGAGCACATCTGTACAAACCTGGGAAGAAGAGGAAAGAAGTTTGGAGCAATTGTTTTCAGTATTTTCTTCTCAGCATCCTATTCATCTTCTAGAGGGCACTATCTCTGTGTGATCTCTGGTTGACACATTTCCTGGGGAAGCTCTACATTCCCATTTGCTTCTCCAGATTCAGAACCCACTCACAGCCACCTTCCCACGGTCCCAAGCTTATTATTCCACTTTACATTCTCGTAGTGCTTACAACCTGTCCCGTTCAGATGGAATGGGATGTGCCTAAAACTCAGGTCTTGAAACCCAGTTCTAGAGCAATGATGTGACATGAAGAACAATAGATCAGCCAACTCAAAGTCCTTCAGAAACAGGTTTCCTTCCAGAGTGACAGTGTGGTAGGAAGGACCAGCCAACCCAAAGAGATGGAATAACACATATGCTTCCAGCGATGTTTCCTTTAACATTCTTTTTTTTTTATTTTATTTATTTTCTATGTGTATGAATGTACTGCCTGCATGCAGGTTTGTGCACCCGTGTCATGCAATGCCGCAGAGGTCAGAAGAGGGTGTCGGATTCTCCTGGAGCTAGAGTTCTCCTGGAATTGGAGTTTCAGACGGTTCTCAGCCGCCATGTGGGTTCTGGGGATCGAACCCGGGTCCTCTGCAAGAGCAGTCGGTGCTCTTCACCGCTAGGCCATCTCTCCAGCCCCCTCCTTTAACATTCTTATTTCCTGAACATGGAATATTTATTCAACAGATGCTGTCTGCTAAGAACTGTGTTCTGGAGCTAAACCCCACACAGTTCCTGCTCACCTGTCTATGGGGACACGTTCCAAGATGGACTACAGACCCTGAAGAAGACCAGAGCACATTACTTACTTAGTGGCCATGAGAGATCTGAGCATCTTTCTTTTGGCAATGCCACCAGTAATGCCATTTTATTTCCTAGTTTCCTGAATTCAAAAATCTGACTGGGCATATTGGCAACTTATAGCTGACGCCACCCAGCATGTTGCCTGCCGAGCTGTCTGGCTTCATACAGCACTAGTGGAGGCTTCCATGCCATAATCCAAATTTCAGCTTCTGCTTCAGTGTGTGTGTGTGTGTGTGTGTGTGTGTGTGTGTGTGTGTGTGTGTGTGTTGGTCACTGCTGGGAAAGGGACTGTCGACCACTGTGGACACTACATCCATGGACTCATGTCCAGCTTCCTGTCTTGCATTTCCATGGCTCACTGTCTGCTTCCCAGAAGGTCTGTGGTGGCACCTTCCCCATTGCTCAGTGCCAATGGCTAGCACCTAACACACACCCCATTGGCTCTTCTTTATCTAGTCTTTTCCTCCCACAAAATTCACTGTACCCAAGTCCTTGCTATAGAATTTTCTTTCAAAGAAGCCTGCTCTAAGATATTCCTCCAAATTCTGAACTGCCCTCACACAGAGGAAATTCAGCAAAAATAAGGCAATGTATAGTAATGAATTGCCTCACTATTTCTTTTTTTTTCTTTTCTTTTTTCTTTTTTTTTTTTTTTTTTGGTCTTTGAGACAGGGTTTCCCTGTAGTCCCAGCTGACCTGGAACCCACTCTGTAGACCAGGCTGGCCTTGAACTCACAAAGATCCGATTGCCTCTGCCTCCCAAGTGCTAGGATTAAAGGCGTGCGCCACCACGCCCGGCTGCCTCACTATTTCTAACATCATGGCTTTACTGGTCCTATGTAAAACCAGCTTAGCATCTGCTTGGATCTAGGAAAGCTAAGCACATAGATGAATGTGTTTCCTGTCATCAAGGAACACACAAATTGTCAGAAGAGCCACTTTTCCGAAGTCCGAGTTCATGAACAAGACAATTTGGTTAAGGCCCCCATTATGCACCTTCTCCAACATATGTGTAGCCCAATGGGTTGTGTAACTATATAAACTGGGCCTGAAGCAAAATCTAATGTGGACCTCATTCTTTGCTGTGCACACACAAGCCTATATGAACACACACACACACACACACACGCACACACACACACACACACACACTCATACACACAGGTCCACTATGGCTGCAGTCTCTGGGAGGAGAGGAGGTAACAACAGAGTAGCTTCACCAGCAGCAAGACCTTCATTCCTGGGTAAACTGCTGTGTGAGCTGCTATAGAGTCAAGAGCAAGGGCGGCTACCCAGCCGGCTGGAACCCGGAAAGAAGAGCTGCAAGTTCATCCAGTGCGTGGGGTGCAGAAGATCCACTGACCAAAGCTCCTACGAAGGGCGTCTGCTCCTGGCCTGAGTGTCATCTTTGTCGAACATGGGAGATATCCCAGCATGCAACCGCTTCAGGGACCTCCATCCCAGAGGATCGCCCTACCAGCATGGAAATGGAAATGCCCAGCCCCACAGTGGAAATGCTCACTCCCCCTGAGCCTTGCCGTAAGCCCTTTACTCAAAGCCCAAGCTCATTTTTAGGCTGGTGGTAGTTAGAGCATCAGACCCTTGTCCAATTCCACTCCAGAGCCTTTTCTGTGACAGCGAGCACCAGCCGAGCTCTGCGGGTTCCTGGCATCGGCCTCTGTACCCCGCTCTGCGCGGGGTCCTCCTGATTCCCTGGGATTGCACAGCCTCCTGGAGAGTTCCAGGTTTTAAGGAATCTCTAGTCTAATCCCAGAGATTCCACTTTATTTTCCTTCCCCACCTTCCTTCACCCTTTAGCTTATAATTAGCCATTTTACCTCATAGGTTTAAAGGCTGCTAATTTGAAATTCATCAGTGAGCGCATCCTGTGGGAGTTCCTCTCAATTACGAATTGAAGACTAATTTTGCAGTGATGACTGTGGCTTGAAGACTCCTCTGTGATCGCTTCCTAAATTAACTCTTGCCTCTTGCTGAACGCTGAGTTAAGGCTTTAAAATGAGCCATGATTTGTCGGCGCAAACGTAGCAGTTGGCGGCCAGTGTACTCATACACACATAATATTTTTTAAATTCCTTTTCCTTTTGAATTCTGGGCTAGTTTTAAAATATAAAATCTGCTTAGTGATGGGGGGCTAGAAAGAGAGAGAGAGAGCTCATCAGTTAAGAGCACCAGCTTCTCTTGCAGAGGACCCAGGTTCAGTTCCTAGCACCCACATGGCAGCTAACAATCATCCATAACTCTAGGGGATCAGACGTCTTCTTCTGCCCCCCCCCCCAGACATTGGTGTACCTAGTACATGCAGGCAAAATGTTCATATACATAAAATAAAAATAAATAAATAATTTAAAATTCGCTTAATGAAAAATGCTTTCTTTCACTATAAAGTTTGTCACATAAAATTAATTGGTTTTTTGTTGTTGTCATTGTTGTTTTTGGTCTTTTTGAGACAGGGTCTCACAGTACCCCTTGTTGGCCCAGAACCACTTCAGACCAGCGGCTTGAACTCACAAAGATCCACCTGCTCTCGCCTCCTGGTGTAGATAAAGTGTGTGCTCACGACACCATGTATCTTTGTGTTTTTTTCTGTTTTAATTTTATTTATTCGTTTGTATGAATTAACTGTCTGCATGCAGAGTCTGTGCACCCTGTTCGTGCAATGCGCAAGTCAAAGAGGTCAGATTCTCTCCTGGAAACATGGTTTCTGGATTTGGAGTTTCAGACGGTTCTCCGCCACCATGTGGGCTGTTGGGGATCAACCCGGTCCATGTAAAGCTCGGCGCTTCTTAACTCGCAGCCAATCACTCAGCCTCTTTCTTGTTTTTAAACGAGTTTCTGGAAGCTTAAATTCCAGCTTACACTGAAATACAGAATTTTGAAAGTTATTTAATAATTCTTAGATATCATGTGATACACAATAGTATTTTCGATCTTTCCCCTCCTCCCAACACTCTCAGATCTACCCCTGACCCCTCCCCCAACTTCATGTCCTTTTTAAATAATCAGTACTACCCCTATACACACTGGTGTGGGACCATCCAAGGAAGCATTGGCCAACAAGGAACACACCCTTGAAGACAACTGGCTCTCTACTTCCGTCTTAGGGAGGCTGCCATTTTGTAGCACCTTGATGAGTTTTCTCACTGGGTGCCCTTTCTTTTAAAATTTTGATGAGAAGTCGATATACTAAGTATTAGAGCTGTGTCATCGCAGTGTCCCTCTGACAAGTAAATATGTATGCGTTTGTTGTACATGTGGTAACGCATGCATGCTTGGAGCCAGAACAACTCTAAGGCTCAATCCTCAGGTATCATTCACCCTTGTTTTGAGAAGAGTCTCTTCTGGCCACTGAGCCCGGCATCCCCCTACTTGCACAGCCCAATGGCCAGCCTGGCTTTTTATTCTTCATGACCATTGAACTCGTTCCTTTTTACGGTTGCTAGAAAATAGGCAGTCCCAAATTTTTACCAACTGATACCATTTCCCAGCCGTGAATCACTATTTTCATCTTCTCCCCCAACATTGATCACCATGGCCATAAGTTAGGTGACAGGCGTAAAAGCTATATATAGAGCAGTTAGAAGTAAGTAGGAGCAACATATAAGAGTGTAGCCCACAGAGGAGGGGAGACTCATCATGAGTGGAGGCCACGATGGAATACACAGGAGCTGTTAGAACAGATGGCATCTCCAAACGACAACCCAGGATCCACCTCCCTGTAGACATCATCTTCTGGACACCCCATGAAAGAACCGAAGCAGAGATTTCTATACAATTGACAAATGTTTAGGCAGAAATTCAGACTTGGAATTAAATATAACTTTATTTTTTTTATGTAGATTTATTTATTCTCTGATGTGGTATCAGAAATGTTCTTTCTGCATGCATAGTCCGTGCACCTTGGACGATGCAATCCTATGGAGGTCAGAAGAAAGGGTCACGGATTCCCTGGAACTGGAGTTCTCCGGAATTGGATGTTCAGACTAGTTCTCGCCGGCCTCGCCATGGGTGCTGGGATCAACCCGGTCCTCTGTAAGACCAGCGTTCGCGTATCTCTTAGCTGCCATCCTCCAGTCCCTAAATATACAACTTAAAGTGTTTATTTGTGTGTATAATGCAAATGAGTTGATGTGCCAGTGTGTGTGCAGACTGAGGATGCGAGGCCATAAGGATGTCAGCTTCCTCCTGAAGCTGGAGTTTACAGGCATGAGTGAGGCGACAGGAATGCTGGGAACTGAACTCAGGTCCCTGTGAGTCAAGAAGCAGCAGTTGCCTTTTAACCCACGAGCCATCCGGCCAGCCTTCTGATGATGTTATGCTAATGCAGAAGTTCCAGTAGCGAGATTTTTATGTTTTAATATGATGAGGTTTGCCTGAGGTATGTAAGTGCACCATGGTGCAATGCCGCGGAAGCTAGAGAGCGAGCGCTGGATACATCTGGAACTAGAGTTAGACATTTTAGCTTTTATATGGTTTGGAACCTGGTCTCTGCGCAAGAGCAGCCAGTTGCTTTAACTACTGAGACCAACAGCCCCTGTTGTTTATTTTTAATATGTACTTGTTGTCCTTCAGACCTAATGTCGCACTGTCTAGTCTTCCAAATGGAACTAATAAGTTAGGCCATCTGACTTTGATACTCAAAGATCACACCTCTCTCTCCCCCAACGACTAGGATTAAAACGTTGACCAACCATGTAGCCAATTTTTGTCTAATAAACCTTGAATTTTCTTTATTATAATAGAAAAAAATTTATTTTAGCAGTATATGTCGCCACTACCTATGACAGTCATGATGTATGTAAGAATATAGTCCAGCACTTTGAAGAGTTAATTGTCAGTAGTATTAACTACATTTATTGTGTGGTGTGTGTGTGTGTGTGTGTGTGTGTGTATGTGCCGACCCGTCCATCTCTCCAGCCCCAGTCTTATGCTTTCAATCTTCTAGCAAAACATGCTGATATGATTCTAAGTATTAATGGAGAAGTTACTTAAAGATATTTTAACATCTCCTTTGGGGCTTACCCAAATGTTGAAGATACAGAAGCCCATCTACTGGTCCTTCCCGAGGACAGGTGGGGCCTAAGCTCACCTGGTTTGCTGTTTCTGCCATTGTGCCCAACAGCATGGAAGCATCTGCCTAGCCTCAGCCTTCAGATCGCAACAGACAGAGGCTCATGACAGGCTGGCGGTAAAGACAGAGATCAGGTGTCAAGGGCAAACCAAAAGGAAAGAGCCAAAAGACATTAAGAAACAAACTCCTATCCACCTTGTCCAGTCCAGATTCAGGTCTGGAAATAGCTGCCCTTCCCCAGGGCACTCCCTGGTCCCATGCTTATGCTCCCTCCCTGACAGATCCCTGCCTGCCCCTCCCTCAGGGTCACTTCGTTTGGTCCTGCCTCTGCAGAGGACCCCTGAGGAATGGCTGGTCAGAGGAAGGAAGGGAAAGGGGAATTTCTCAGAGCTGCAGATCTAACTTTACCCTTGAAAGGGCTGTGAGCTGCAGAGATGCTGGCTAGCAAGCCAGAACCTCTTCCTTCTGTGGGACGACCACTTCTGCATCTGCTAGTACGTATCTGTTCCCCCAAAGAAGCTATATTTGGATATTATAACCACCACTCATTGTGTACAGATGACTTGAAAAGTGTAGAAAACTAGAAGGAAAGTCACTCAGAGCTCCGTACAAAGGCACTTTAAAATAATGATATATCAATTAACTATGTTTCCTTTTTTCTTTTTTCTATTACTTTCCATGTAGCCCAAGCTAGCCTCATATTCACTATGCGGCCAAAGATGTCTTTGACCTTCATATCCTCCTGTCTCCACCTCCCAGGTGCTAGGATTACAGCCTGTTCCACCACACCTGGATTCTGCCTTTCCTTTTCATGAACTGTATTTTTCCATAATATATCAGAGGCTAGAGATATACTTTACATTTAACATTATAAGGCACATATTTCCTTGTGTTCATGTAAATTTATAAGCGTATTTAATATAAGTATATAATTTCATATAATATACATAGCATATTTGTATATTAATAAATATATTCAGTGGATCCATGATAACCCTTCAAATATATGATAGTTCAATTTTTTTTTTGAGGCAGGGTCTCCCTGTATCCCCAGCTGGCCTGGAACTTGCTATGTAGACCAGGCTGGCCTTGAACTCCCAGAGATCTACCTGCCTCTGCTTCCTGAGTGCCACCAAGTCTGGCAATAGTTCAATTAATGTAACTTATTTATTACTAATGCTACAACTGATTTTCATCCATAGTTTTTTTTAAGTATTTAAGTTAGCTTCTTTACGATAAATTCCCAGAAGAGGACTGGGTCAAAGGATATAAACCTTTTGAATGTGGAGAGAGAGAGAGGGAGAGAGGGAGAGAGAGAGAGAGGGAGAGAGGGAGAGAGAGAGAGAGGGAGAGAGGGAGAGAGAGAGAGAGAGAACCCAGGGATCCTCAGGTTCCCTGGAAGGCACATGCTGCCACAGGAGGCGTGTGTGTGTGTGTGTGTGTGTGTGTGTGTGTGTGTGTGTGTGTGTGTCTCCTAGGGATTCAAACTCAAATTCTCATGTTTGTGTAGGGAAGGACTTTACTAACTTTTCTCCCAGTCCTGGTCTAAACCCTTCTAAGGCTGCTTGACACCCCGTTGCCCCAATTCCCTGGCTGTTTCACAGAAGCACAAAAGTACGAATCCGGCCAGAGTATCTTCATCCCTGCATGTTGTGCTGGGAGACAGAGGCTGCTCAGTGGGAGTTGTGGGGGTTCTTGTTGATTACACGAGACTTTTTTTTTCTCTCTCTCTCTCAGCTAGTTGAAACCAAATAGACTTAAATGCTCTTGCATGCTGAAAATGGTTCACCTATGAACAAACCTCAAACAGAAGTATAGCCTGCTTCACGCCCTCCTTAAAGCCAAGCAGTGCCCCACCATTCACCAAGGATGTGCTGGTGTGGTTGCAGGCCTCTAGTACTGCCTTGCAAATGTTAAGGATGACAATTCTTTTAAACTTTATGCCTGCGTACATTAAAGACAAATGTTTGCTAACTGTCCCAGATAACTGGAAATAGGATTTTTATAGAACAGTCATTTGTATTCACTTATAAATTAACTGTGTATGTATATAACATATATAATTATACACAGATAATCAGGCTCAAATGAATACAATGAAAATGCTTACACATCATTGGTGAAGGACATTTAATGTCTCCCTTTTCAACACACATACCATTTTCAGCCACATTTCCTTCAAATAGATGCTGTCACCTGCTGTTACCACAGAAATGAGGGTTCCTGTCTTCCATAATTTTGGACACTGATGAATGGAAGTATGGGAATTTGGTATCAAATTATTATATGTGCTGCCTGATGCCCTCCCCTTCTGTCTCCCAGACTTTCTTTTCCTTTCTTTTTTTCCCTATCTAAAGCCATTTGTGTTCCCAGTTCAAAGAATCTTTGTTAGATGGCCAACCCTTTCCCAAGAGCACTGGGAACAGCTATGAGAAGAGACGCGTGCTTCATAGACGGTGGCATGGTGCCAGTGTGTCTCATCCAAAAGCATAGCTTTGGAGAGCACGCTAGCTTGGACACAGCAGGCAGCAGAGGCAAACAGAATCCTGGTTTGATGCATATTCACAAGGTGCCCTAATCTCCTGTGAGGTGCACTAAGTGCCCACTGGGTGGTTTGTTAAGATCAGACTAGTAGCAAATCCAAGGGCAGCAGACATGTGAAAATATTGTAATCAGATGCCTAAAACATTGTTTTTCTCCTAACTCAGCGATTAAAGATGTTCTCCTTAGAAATGTTATTCATATGAAAGTCTTCAAATAAAAAATATTGTACTAGAAGGGTTACAGATGGATGGGGAATCAGTCAGAAATGCACAAATGTTTCCACATCCATAAAGGTGCCCACATACATCTACCACAGACTGCATATATATCATATATATCCCAACATATATAATAAAGAAAAAGACAGAGTAACACTCCTTCTGTGGGTGAAAGGCAAACAGAGGGAATGGTCCATTCCAAGGTTAGACAGACATCTCTGAAAACACTTAGCTTGCTTGGGTCCTGAGCATCAACAGAAATAAATGGGCCCTTCCAGAAGTGGTTGATTAATTCATTCATCTTGATTGATAATTAGAACTGACAAAGAACAGATCAACACCAATCACAAGGGCAAAAACATCTGGGACTCTGGTTAATGAGAGAGCCCAAATCCTCTTTAGTGGTAATTGTATTGCAAGCACCAAAATAGATCTCACAGTTGGTTTTTTGCAAATGATTCAAATTAGTACCCAAGATCTGAAAAGTGTAGGGACTAGAGGAACTCTGAGGGCATTGAGCAGGGCCCTGGGTAGTTGGCCAAACATATGTATTAACCTACATACACTCCATCCAGCATGTAATTTGGGGACTACTTGCAAAAAAAAAGTTAAAATCCTGAATCTTACTGCTGTCTGCACCTGCACCTCTCAGGTGAGCAAAATCTTCTGTGAAGCAGTTTTCTCCCTTCATAGAATCTGTACCAACTTCACACAAATACTCTGAGAATTTTTAAATATCCCAAATGCTTAAAATCTGCAATTCAAATCCTTTTCCTTGTTAGGAAATGTAGATACTGCACAAACAATTTGAAGGTTTTTATGAGTCTTTGGTTATGCATACATCATATACCAGAAAAACCATAATAAGATGTAGCTATTGGACCTAAGGTTACAGGTGTGCTCTTCCTTGCTGTGCTCAGCTTCTAACTGGGTGATGGGGATCAAGTTCAAGTCCTCATGTCGGCCTGGCAAGCACTTTATGGACTGCGCCACCTCCTAGCTCTCTTAACAGCATGTGTTTGCTCTGTTCTGGTGCCTTGTCCCCTCTGTCTCCATTTGCTAATTTCTGCCCCTAAAATGTTAGATGCTGCTTCGCACATCTCTGTTAAAAGAACCCACTGTTTGGCGTGGCACTTGTCTTCACAGCATTTCTGCACACAGTAATGATCTGGGTTAGTAAGGCACATACTGTGAACCCACTTTACAGAAAGATGCATCAAAGAAACCTCAAAGGACACACACCAACTTAGACGTCTTCAGCATTTTCCAGTGGGCCACTGAGCTGCTGACAGGAAGCAGGTTAGATCAGACTCATTTAAAAAACAATACGGAGAGATGGCCTAGCGGTTAAGAGCACCCGACCGCTCTTACAGAGGACCCGGGTTTTTAATTTTCATATGTGTATGAATGTATTGTCTGCTTGTAGGTTGGTGCACCCATGTCGTGCAATGCCTCGGAGGTCAGAAGAGGGTGTCAAATTCCCCTGGAAATGGAGTTAAAGATGGTTTCCAGCCGCCATGTGGGTGCCGGCGCTTGAACCCGGGTCCTCTGCAAGAGCAGTCGGTGCTGTTAACCGCTAGGCCATCTCTCCAGCCCCATCAACTGCAGTTTTAAAAAAAATATGTTTTACATTTACTTTATGTTTCGTAGAAGAGAAGAGATCATGTATGTGCCATAGTGTGTGTGTAGAGATCAAAGGACAACTAGTAGGAGTCAGTCTTTCCTACCATGTAGGAATTGAACTCATGTATCAGCTTTGGCTGCAAGGGTCTTTTACCCTTTGAGTCATCTCGATAACTTTGTCTTTTGTCTTCTTAATAACTGTTCGATACATTATCCACAACACTCTTCTCCCAATGTAGTTATTTGTTTTGTTTTGTTTTGAGATCGGGGGTGTGGGGGGGTTCCTCACTATGCAGTCTTGTCTGGCTTTGAATTCATGGAGACGCCCTGCTTCTGTCTCCTGAGTGCTGGGATCAAAGGTGTGTGCTACCACACCTAGCTTCCAATGTAGTTCTTAAATCAGGTGAAATATTTCAGGAACACAATTTAAGGAATTCCAAAGTGCCCAAATAATGATTTTTTTTTAAACAAGCAAGGGTTGTAGGAAGTTCTAAGACAATATCATGAACAGTGGTTCAGTAGCAAGGTGTCCGAGATAAGGATCTAAACACTATTGGCTTCCTGCCTGATGCTTTGCTCATTTATAATATACCAGGCAGGACTCTAAACAGAAAAACTGTCTTGTTCCATCTTATTCTATAGGGAATGCACTGAATTTAGCAGTTGCAGTGAATTTATCTGAGGAATGTTTAAAAAGACTTTTATCTTGTCAAATTCATTGTGTCGAAAGCTAGTACAAAAGTCTTCTGCATCAGACAGTAGGAGCTGTATCTTGTTAATTCGTATGGACACGTCTTCAAATTTTCAATTACAGTATTAAAATTTGTTTCAGGAGAGGTGTTTTTAAAAGTCCTTCAGTAGCCGGGCGTGGTGGCGCACGCCTTTAATCCTAGCACTCGGGAGGCAGAGGCAGGCGGATCTTTGTGAGTTCAAGGCCAGCCTGGTCTACAGAGTGAGTTCCAGGACAGCTGGGGCTACAGGGAGACCCTGTCTCGAAAAGACCAAAAAAAAAAGAGTCCTTCAGTGAGCAAGACTTGAAATATTAAAAATAACATGAAATTCAAATTTGAGCAACTATATTAATGGTGGAGTTCTTGGAGGTAGATCACTTAGAAAGAGAAATGACTGATGTTTTTAGAGCTTCAGTTCACAAACACAGAACAGCATTGGAGGTGGCTGGGAAAGGGATCCCTTAGCTTCTTCAAAATGATAATGAGAATTGCACGAGTCAGAGGCCTGGGTCTTGAAAACTTGCAACCGCTGTGTTCTAGGATAAACCCCTGCACGTATGGGTTTGTTGCATTAGAATTCCCTATCTTACAGCTTGGAGCTAAACTCTGTTTACAAAACAGTATTTACACTTGACTAATTTTGCAGATCAAACTAATTAAATCAATTAAACTGGTGATTAACCAAATGAAGGCTGATTGCAAAAATTAGTGGGTTTATTTTGGAGGACTGGAAGTAAGCTAATTACTACAGTGATTACTCGAACCTGGAGTACTCTAAATGTGGTATAAATTGAAACCTCATAGTGAATTAGACTGGGAATTCATTACAGTTTTAAGCACTGTTAATACTATTCAGTCTGATCCTCCTTGGGGAAAATTCCTCTATTTTTGTATATTGATAAACAATCACTTGGGTTATATGCTTTTTGCAATACAGCCCAAGAAAATGGACACAAACAAAGGTTACCCTTACAGTGTCTGTGCATAGTTAATGCATATAAACACCAATGATCCTGTTGAAAGGTCAATTGGGATTCACTATGTTGAGACAGAGGAAGGTTGTTTAGAACAAGGGTGGGGAGTTGGGGTGATGGAATGGAATGTGTAGGTTCACGGACGTACGTATGTGCACATAAATTATGCACGTGTTCAAAGATTCCACCTGTCTTTTAAGCAGCCAGGTTAGTCAGTGCTATTGCCAGCCCTTGTTGCACATTTGAGTAACAACATACAGGAGTGTGGTTAAGCTGTCAGAATTAGAGTTTAATATTTAGGGGCAGGATATGAAGACCAAGCTGTTGACACAGTACCTGGTGGTGGGTGGCAAAGCCTAACCCAGTTTTGGCCAGAGATGCCTGAGTCTGTTTTCCATAGTGGCAATTACTGATGGACCCTCATTGGATGCTTTTCCTCTGTCTATTCGGGCAGGTGTGTCCATACATAATGCATTCTACTAATTGGCTTTTAAAGCATATCATTTTAACAAAATGTGAGTGCAGTTGAGCTTGTGGCCTACGTTTTGCTGATTTAAATATCACTGAGCTTTCTGTTCCCCTTGATTTATGTTAGATTTATGAGATGCTGTTTACAGTAATAAAAAGAAAGACTTTGGGTTCCATTCAAAAATGTGGAAGACTAGGACAGAGATGTTGGCTTTCTGCAAAATTTTAAAGGAAAGCTAAGTTTTGGGGTAGGTACAGCCTTATTTTCAGTGTTGTATCCTCTTTAGAGATGGGGGAGGGGCAGAGCTAATTTTCCCAGTTAATCATTGAATGCATCTTGACATTTGGTTTCTTGCATGTTGCAAGTTCATAACAAGAAACACCTTATCCCTACAGGGAACCCCACAACCTTTAGCAACGACTATTCATTGCCATTTGATAAGTAGTACCCCCCTGTGTGCCAGGGGCTAGAGAGTGCAAATTTGAACAAATTAAGACCACAGACTGTGTTTTTAATAAGGACAGTGCTCTCAGGAAAGAGAAGGTACATCTGAAGAGCTTCCATCTGGAGGCAGAATGCCACTTGCGTGGTTATGAGACGCAGCGTGAGGTGAGGACCAGATCGCTCAGGGCTTTGATGAGATGCCTGAAGTTAATCAGAAACGCTTTTGTGTTGCCATTCCTGCTGAAATGCTGCTTAGATGATTTCTTCGGGCTTATGCAAGTGCTCAGAGTTTTCCTTTATACTTTCGGGGATTGGCAAACTGCCGGTTCCCTGGGTGGAGTGAAAATTACGTCACAGGCTGTGGGCAGGGATAAAGTACAGCAGGCTGAGGAGAGCCTTTTTTGAACCCAGAGAAGTGGCTCTGAAAATTAAACACTCTGCAGGGTGAAGAGATGGCTCAATGAATACACTGCTTGGGGCACACACTGAGAACCCAAGTTCAAATCTCCAGCACTTACGGAAAAAGCCAGATGTGTCAGCACATACCTATAATCGCAGCACTGAGAAGGCAGAGATAGGAGGATCTCTAGGCTCACTGGCCAGCCAGTCTAGCCAAACTGGTGAGCTGCAGGTTCAGTGAGAGACTCTGCCTCAAAAAAATACGGTGGAGTGTGATTGAGGAAGGCACCCAGTGTTGCCCTCTGGTCTCTACACATGCACACATAGGTGAGTGTGTCCACATATGCATGTACACATACATGTATATGCTGTATACAAACAGACAAAATTAAATACTCAGAATACACTTATATGCTTGGCCTCTTTGCTCTAAAACAAAAAGAACTACTAAGTTAACAAATACAAATTTCATACTGGCTGGGACTGGTGACAGATGTGTCTCTATTCTAGCACTCCCAGAGGCTAAGGCAGGAGGATTGAAAACAAGATTTGCCTGGGCTACATAGTGAGACTCTGTCTTAAAATAAAAGGGTTGGGCATGGAGCTCAGTGGTAGAGGGCTTGCCTATCGTGCATGAGGCCCTAGATTCAATCTTTAATACCACTACCTACCACCATCACCAATAACAATCAAACTATAGGCTGGATCTTTTAGTTAAGGAAAGTTTTATGATGATAAGTTTTGTTGTTGAATTAGCATAAAAATTGACTTACAAAGATCATTAGAATACTTCCATGAATGACACTTGACCACCCGGAGAATTCCTCATCAAAGACAAACAGATAATTGAGAGAGATCCTGTGCAGGCAACAGTTCCCTAGGCGAGCTCACTGCTGTCTGAGGCTGCCTGTTGGCATTTTGCCCACTGACCTAAGGCGGGTCTGTCCCTTGGAAGTAGATATCTGTAACTGAAGTATGTCTTCTGCCATGGAGGTGTGTCTGTATGTATCTCAGGCTCCTGGATACATACAGGAATCTTATGTTTGGCAGAATGCATGAGCTCTGATGGGGTGGGGAAATGGGGGGGACACGGGTCTAGATTTGATAAAAAATAAAATTAAATAAATAAACTAAAACAAACAAACAAACAAACAAAAAACCATACAGGAATCTTGTGTCTGTTAACAGAATCAGGATGTTGGATCAGTGTTTTACAGTGAGAAGACATGTTTGCTGACTCCCTCCCAGGGTGTTCATTTCCTGTCTATTGTCAGAGGCTTGTTGATATTAGGGAACACCACTTGGTTAAAATAGCTCCCTTACCCCGATAAGGAAAGCTCTGTCAAAGATGGCTGCCATGGGCCACTCACAGATGGGTCTGGCCATGTGTCCAGGATTCTTCCTTTTTATGTTTTCTAGACTCTTCTAAACCCCTCTCTTTTATACGTCTTCCTCTTACTGGAATATAATGTTGTTAATTAACTATAATTCACCCTGGTCTATCTTCCATATCCCAGATCATCTTGACTGAGCTTTAGATCTGCCTAAGCTCAGTCTCCTTGTTTCCTGCCACAGCTATTCAAAAATAGGGACTGCATCCCCAGCTTTTAGAGAGACAGCTACCTGTTCACCTCTGTGTATAATTACATGAATGAAGCACTTCTATGATTCACATGTAAAGTCACAATTTGTATGTTTTTCTAGGATAACTTTATTTCCCGCTCTCTAATGAACAAGGTGCCCTATAGAGTGGAGGAATCACTGACTTCTTTGCTTCTCCCTAACAGATGCTGTGGCAGAAATGCCCAGTCCCAGTTCTGTGATTCCCACGTCAATCAGCAGAGCGGGTGCTTTACTGTAGTTACCTTCTTGATGTTCTTCCTCCCTTCTGCCCTGAGAGCATGACAGGGCTCCATGGCAGGTGTTTACTAGGCCAACCCAAGGCTGCTGGCTGATCTTGCCAGTGTTCAGTTGGAGGGCAGGGCATGTGGTTGAGTTTCAGCCAGTGTGACAGAGCAGGAATTGCATTCATCTTCTAGATATAATCCCTTCTCTTACAGAATAAACCCAAGCAAGAAATAGCCTGTGTCTGCCTGTGGAAGCGACCTCAGCAATGGACCCTGGAAGGGAACCGGGTAGAGAAAAAAGCTGATCTGCTCCTAAGGTAAAATGTGGAAAGATCCTGAGTTTTTCACAACATTCAGCTGCTGATGGAAATGTCCAGCTCAGGATTTCCTTCTCACAGGAATCTCTTTATTCTTGTTAAGCCATAAGCTAGAGAAAATTTAAGACACTAAACTGAATTTCTGGAAATAAATACCACGGGCTGGGAATTAAAAAGAAATTAAAGTACTTTAATAACTAAACTGATATACCTTTCAAACTAAAAAGGTGAAATTGTATTTTAGGATATAAATCTGCAGAGTATTATTTATTCAGAGAACCATACTACTGAACATCAACAATACCATGAAATTTCTCACTGATGCTGTAGTATGAGCTTGGCATTCATTCCTCTTCCAAATTCTCCAAAGTATGCAAAGATTTTCAGTGCAATCATGCTTTTGGTAGAAAACAGCACTGCTAATAAAAATAATAAATAAGTAAATAAAATTAAGCCATTAAGGCTAGCATAAGGTGGGTGTCAGGATGCAGCCCAAAGAAACAGGAACTTTTCTTCTTGACAAAGAACACTGTATTGTTTTGCCTCATAAAACCCAGACCTTTTGACTCTGGGGTTGTCCAAAATGACATGAGGAACTTTGTCTTGCCAACTGATGAAGAGGAGCAGACAGTTGAATGAACAAACCCAGACCCTCCTGGATACAAGAAATCTCTGCCAGAACCTCCCAATGACCTTTAGCTAAAATGGTGCTAGGTCTCTTGTTGGATTCCAGGTTCAAGGCAGCTCTTTCTCTTAAAGATGGAATAGACTGCGTCATTGTCTTCTGGTATGAAGAGTACAAATTCTTATCTCCCCTGCATGAGTTTGGAATTAACAAAGCCTGCTTACCATTCTAACCAAGTCACTTTTCAATACTTCTGCACTTTTGCTAGGTACACCATATAAATGCTAAGCCAATTTTCATTTGACTGTTTGACTATTTCAGAAGGTACCCATCTAGAAATTAAATTAGCCATATCGAAGGTTAACATAAACTAGGTAAATTGTAATTTGGGGATATATGGACACATGGGTTAGAATTGCAAACATGCAGCCAGTTTAAAAGATATAGAATGACTTAGAGAATTATTTAATATTAAGAGATATAATATCTTTCTGGACATAACAGGGCAGTCACACATATAAACTCACAGTATTTATGATACCATACACAAGTCCTGCACAAATCAAGCCAGACAAAATTCCAGCATGGAGGGCATGTGGGAATGAAGCCTCAGCCCCAACGGGGAAGCTACTGGTAATTGATAGTTGCTGGGGGAGGGAGAGGCAGTTGTCTTTAAAGGTGTGAGCCTTGGTAGGTTGACAACACTTCAGTGGATGAGCACAGACCCAAGAGTAAATGGACAACACAAATTGGACAATACAGTTTTAAAAAAAAGAAGAAGCTGAGGCTGGAGAGATGACTCAGTGGCTAAAAGCACTGGCTGCTCTTACAGAGGACCTGGGTTCAATTCCCAGCACCCACACGGAGGCTTAACAACTGGCCTTAACTCCATTTCCAGGGGAATCTGATGCCCTCTTCTGACCTCTGTGGGCATTGCACTGTATGGGTGCACTTACATGCATGCAGGCAATACCCTTATACACAAAAAGTAAAAATAGTAAATAAAAATATTTTTAAAAGATGTTAAATTAGGTGGGTAGGAAAGTGGTGGTGGATCTGGGAGGTGGTGGGGAAGAGGGTGAATATAATAAAAATACATTGTATGAAAGTCTCTCCTAGCACTTGGAAGGCAGAGGCAGGCGGATCTTTGTGAGTTCAAGGCCAGCCTGGTCTACAGAGCTAGTTCCAGGACAGCTGGGGCTACAGGGAGACCCTGTCTCAAAAAGACAAAAAAAAAGTCTCAAAAATTTAAATTATTTTAAGGAGTCCTACTCGATCTAGCAGTTGGGAGGATTCAAGTGTTCTTTGGAAATTGGACTTCTGCAGGGTATGCAGGGTAATTAACTATTAGCACAAGTTGCACAGAAATAGACTCTATATCCAGCATGATTTCAGGTATGAAAAGAAGCAGAAAGAAATGCTCTTTCCTTGAGACTTGGGAAAAATTCAACAGGAGGTTTTCGTGCTGGGAACTCCACCCGAGTCCTCTGCAAGAGCAGCGAGCTCTCTTAACCACTGGACCATCTCTCCAGCCCTGATCATGATTTTTTGAAAAGCAATGCAAAAGAACCTAAGTACAGATGCATTCAAGCCACAGTCTACACCAACTCACATAGGCATCCTGTGAGGTGCTGGAGGGTTTGTGAAGATTGGTCAAGCTTAGACTATACAGCCCAAGGATCTCAGCTAAGACTTACGACAATATCAGAAAAAGAAAAACAAATAGTGACCCCAGGATTTTGCACTCAGAGAACCATGACGAGCAATGGCACCAAGGAAAACAGAAGAATTGAAAAAGGTGTTTCAGATCTGAGATAAGCTTGGAGTCCAAGCTGTTGGGTTTCAGATGGTCCAGACAGGTCTGTAGAGCTGCTTCACGTGAGAGTGTTGTCAGGCTGTTTGAACCCTACGCAGTGAGTACTTCAAACATTCATTTTAACACATTTTTTCTCTGTTATAACTAGACCAACCTCAACAGGCAAGTTTTTTTACTTAGAAATTCACTGGAGCTGCATAGTAATAGAATACTGGGGGGGGGGGTTCCAAGATGAAGGAGGCACCCAGCTCATTGTGCTTGACATTTTTTCTCTTTTGTTTGTTTATTTTTTAAGGGATTCTACAATATAATAGCACAGTCATTTTCAGATAACATTGACGTTACTCAGTTTGCCATACAATTAGGTAATTGGTGCATTTTCTTGAAGTGAGCCAAATTATTAAGCATAAGCAATGAATGTAAGTAACATTTATGTAAAACCAATTTGCAAGTATCTGTGTCCAAATTTTGAACAACACAAAGTTCCCATAGTCCAGTTGGAGAAGCTTGTATGCACAAGCATGTTGATCAAATAGAAGTCTATATTGCTGTAGTCTCACGATTCACCCCAATCTCTCCACAGCCCTTACATTCTACCACACCTCCTCTTCTGCAAGTTGTTCCCTAGGCTTTGGGAAAGGGGCACAAGTGGGTGAGAAGCAAAACAGTCTATTTTCTCTGGAGATGTCATTTTGGACTCTAGTCTGTTCAGATTGTTTCCCTTCATGGGTTACAGCTTATCCTGTGATACCTTTTTAGTCATACTAACAAAGCACAAGCAATTGGATGTACAGGCATTTAAGCAGTACTAATTATTATGGCAAGCTAAGCTGTGAGCATAGACACAGATGCTTGGATGGTATGCTAATCCACAAACTGTAGTTTCTCTATAAAGGGTGACAAGTTCTTATTGTGGTTTATAACATCTCCTAACCACTAGAGGACATAAGCTTGTGGCATCCACTGTGAGTTATTCCTCCAAGGAGCGAGCTAATAGCCAATTAGATTTGGGATACATATAGACACATGGCGGCCACTGTTGCACAGTATCTCCAGGCAGTTGAAGTGTAGCTGATACTGATGGAGGAGTCTTGCTTGTCTCAAGGAGACCAATATTTTGTTGTATTGCTTTAGTGGCCTTTGGTAATACTCTCTGGCATATCAGAGGCCAATTGTACATTAGCAAGTGATGTCTCAAAACATTTTTCCATGCTTACACCAGGTCTTCGGCAACAGGGACTTACCGCCTTTCTCCTTGCATATATCCCACTTATAGGCAAAAGGCCTTTATAATTTTGAGGGCTTGGATCCCCTAGCCAACATCTCCTAGGCAGAATAATTCATTGCTGATATCAGAGCTTTCCTGTACTAATATATTTTGCTTAATTACACGTGCTTGACTTTTCTTTGAGCTGATGTTAATCACAACATTGGGAAAATTCCACGATCCCCTGGGGTGGGGGCGGGGCACTGGCTTGGAACATAGGCAATGTAAGTTCATTTCAGAACAGGAATATCACCAGTGATGAGTCACTTAGTTTATCTGTACTTCCATGAGGTCCAGAAAGATCTGGAAGGAGGACAGGGCTAGTTAGCTCCAATGATTGTTTTCCCATCTCTCCAACATTTCTCACATACCAGCTCTTTACCTTTGATATGCCTTCTGCCATAGTTGTTCAATAAAAATTTGCACAATTTTTCAGGGTCTCAAACATAAATATGATTTCTACAGTTCTTCCTTGTGAAAGCCTGACACGGTGGCATTTTTTATGACATTTCCAAACGTGAACATCTTCGAGCCTGAACTAGACACAACTCAAAGCGAGGACCCAAGTCCAGATGAAGGGCCCTTACAGCTCTCTCAGCTCACACACACACACACACACACACACACACACACACAAACACACACAAACATACACACATACACACACATGCACACATACACACACATGCACACATATATGAATCCCTCCAACCCAACATGCTCCAATCTCTGATTAGTCTACTCTTGAGAAGAGTTTAAAAAGTGACTCTTGGGGCCAGAGAGATAGCTCAGGGGTTAAGAGTATATATTAGTCTTACAGAGGAACTCAGGTTTGGTCCTCACCACCCACACTGGCTGGCTTATATCTGCCTGTAACTCAAGTTCCAGGAGATGCATTGTCTCCGGCCTCTAATAGCACCTATACTTGTGTGCACATATGCCCCTGACACACACACAATTTTTAAAAATAGAAAAAGAAATCTCATACAACAATACAGACCTTTGGGATAG
Source organism: Rhizomys pruinosus (assembly GCA_009823505.1). Classification (NCBI taxonomy): domain Eukaryota; kingdom Metazoa; phylum Chordata; class Mammalia; order Rodentia; family Spalacidae; genus Rhizomys; species Rhizomys pruinosus. The sequence continues at coordinate 2,312,262 of VZQC01009338.1, forward strand.
CAACTATAAAGTCTTTTTCCTCCAACTTTTAATTCAGAAATAATTTTATGTTTATATAAAAAAAAAATCCGAGAGACTCCTAAGGACCAGATCCTCAACTGACCTCAACAAAACAAAACCTTGGTTAATCTGGGCTAACTGTGTGGCCTTAAGCATCCAGAAGGAAAGTACAACCAGAAATAAATAATCAATAAGACCAGAAAAACTGTAATGCAGACATAAAACTTGAGATCTTAGTAAAAAGACAAAAAGAAAAAAGAGAGCACCATTGTTTGGCCTGTCTTCAATTCTTACAGGCAGGTGCATCTGTTCTGTGGATGTCACTGCTTTTGGCACTCCTCAAAGACATAAGATACAGCTTTTTAACCTTCCAATGTGAACTGTGGACTGTGGACTGCTGAGATACCCAGCTTGTGAACTAAGCAGCTAATGGGAATTCAGCCTCATCAGAATATGGACTGCCATTGTTGGACTACCTCAGCTGTATCAAGGAGGCCAGTGAGGGGGAATCAAGGCAGGACACATGCTTACTGGACTTCACTTGGGGGACTATGGGAGGGAAAGATCCCAATGTGGAGCACAAGTGCAGGATTGATGGTTGTTTGGGCTTGCCAAGGAGGAGCCTTCGAGCACTTCCTTAAGGAAAGTATGACATCTTTTAGGAAAAAAAAAGTCCTCCAATTCAAGTGATATGTGTACGTATGTATGTTTGTATATATTTATATATATATATATATAACTATGCATATATATGTATATATACTGAAGCAATACAAGTAGGAGAGAACAATAACAACAAAAGAACTGGGAAAAAACTCTGGAAAGACTCAGAAAAAGATGCAGGACATGTATAGCAGAGTTCAGGGACTCGGGTGGGGTGGTGGGCATGGAAAGGGAAGTAACTCTAGATTCAATTGAGAAATGATGCAAGACTTATGGAAAAAGTTTAATAACAATAAAAAATTTCGTGTGAAAAAAAGAAAAATTGGACAAGAGTTCTTAAATACCTCTCACCCAGCTTCTCCCAAAGTTATGGTTACACTTTGGGTGTAATCATAGTACATTTGTCAAGATGAAGCAATGAACATTGGGTTCAATACTATTAAATTACAGACTTAACTTGGACTTCATCCATTTAAATATTTAATGAATAAATTATGATAAATTGGTGAGTGGAAATATGGTCAGAGACCTAAGGCCTTCTGGGTCCCAACAAGTAATACTGTATGATATTGTGTATGACAAAACCTGCTTATCTCTGATGCCAAGGCCTCCCTACCCTTGGTGAGAAAGCCAAGGTCACAGGGAGGTCTGGTGGTGGAAGTCCTGGTGGTCCTAGGGACCATCATAACCCAATATCCAAATGCTTAGGATCATGAACTGGACACCAGATGGCCAACCAAAGACACATTTCCGATACCGTCTCTTGTGGACGAGATGCTCACAGTCACCATCCATCACTTTCTTAGTATAATCCTTTCCTGGAAGATACTGCAGTATTATTCAGAGTGTGCCAAAGTGTTCAGGAGATCCCAAGAGTAATTGTGAGTTATGAGGTCACAGAGACCTCATTGTGAACTATTTGCAAAACTTAATTGGGGTAATAAATAAACTAAGCATGTAAATTAGATTGAAGACTACAGCGTGAATTAGACGGAGGCCATTAGCCTGCTGACTCAAAAATGCCTTCTCCTAGTCCTATAATAGTCACCAAGTTCCTTGAGAATTGAGAGTAGGCAATCTGGAGATCCTAAAGTTTCACAAGAAAAGTGTCAAGAATAAAGCCACTTGGTGTGATCCTTTCTGAACTGGGAGGAGAGTTTATTTTCTATGATCAGATACTTGGAAACTTTTCAGATAGAGTGCTGTCTGGCATCCACAGCCAAATCCACCTGCCCCTTATGGTGTGAACTCATTTTAGCCAATGCATGTAGAAGCAAATGCAACTCAGGGAGAAAATGAGCCATTTCTAATCAGTGATGGAAACAAACAGATCTATAGGCTGAAATGAAACTATCCTCCTCTCTTTCTCTCTCTCTCTCTCTCTCTCTCTCTCTCTCTCTCTCTCTCTGGATATTGTCTACCTTGTTTTTTGAGACAGGGTCTCTCATAAGCTATACTAGCTAACTAGTGACCACCAGGAATCTATGCCTCTGACTCCCCAGTACTGGGATCACAGGTGCACACCAGCATGCCTGGATTTTGTACACAGATTCTAGGGATCAAACTTTAGATCCTCATGCTTGCAAGGTAAATACTGTACCTCTGAAATGCCTCCTTCCTCCTCCTCCTCCTCCTCCTCCTCCTCTTCCTCTTCATCTTTCTCCTCCTCCTTTTCTTTATTTTTAAAACAGGTGGGTCAAAAAATAATTTCAGGCCTCACTTTTCTTGTTCAGGTTGTTGGAGCATGAGTCAAGGGGCCTCCAGCAGGGAATATAAACAAACAACAACGAGCGAAGCTACCCACCCAGCACAGCATCCAATCATCTCACCTACATCAGGTCTTACGGCAGCATTTTTTTTTTTTTTTGCTATTGATCAAATGAATACAAATGCATTTCTGTTGTGACTTGAGAAGCCACTTGATACATCCCATTTTCTAGACTCTAATTATTCCATTTGTAGACACGAATGCCATTTAGACGTGAGCTAATTCAGCACGGTGACTCAATTAGATTTGTGCCGACTTGGATTTATGAAACATCAATGGACTCTCCATGAGACCAGTGGGACCGAGGGGTGATCCATCCCCAAGTCTCCCTGACACAGCCTCTCAGGAGCTCAATTAAACAGGCCAGTCATGAGGATGGGTTTTAGCTGGAATGGTTCACAATTTAAAAAAAGAATTCTGTGTTCTTTGGTGCACGTGGGGGAAAAAAAGCCTTGTAACAGCACAGACTAAAGCGTGCCTTTAGGTGATGTTCCTTTCATAGGCAGAAAAAAGGCTTCTTCTCTCTTGGGCTCCAGAGTACCAATGCAGCCAGACTCAGTCTCTGACCCAGCTGGCAAAGGCCAAGGAGGGTCATAACATGCCTCAATTTCAAGGACACTCAGTAGATGTTGGTTGAACTAAATTACTAAATTCAGCTTGGAGCCTGTGTCTCCGTTCTGAAAGCTGGAAGGCAGATACTGAATACCAATCAAGTTTGTACATATATGAGAGATCCCTAAGCAATGAAAATTATACTAGCTGTGTATTCAGCCTAAAAATGTGACGCACAGTGAAGAAATAGGATGTCTGAGTCAGAGATGTGGCCCACAGCCCCCCAGCAGACAGCTTGTAAAAGTGCTCTTTACAAACAAACAAACAAACAAACAAATACATTTCTACGTAATTTCTATATACTTTTGAGCTGGGCTCAGGAAGGCAGTTTTTGTTGTTTGCTTTGTTTTGAGACATCATCTTACTGTGTACTCTGGCTGGCCTGGAATGTCGACCAGACTGTCCTCAAACCCACAGAGATGTGCCTACATCTGGAGTGCTGTGCTTCCTGGCCCTGGCAGTTTGGATGTCTATTCCCTGCAGGGATTTGCCCCCCAGTCCCTCTTCTTCAGCAGGGGAGAATCTGATGATTGAAGATTCACTACTCCTTAGCATTGCATCTGGCACAGGGGACATGGTTAGAAATTCAGAGCTGAGGAGATGGATCAGTAGTAGGTAAAGTACTTTTCTCTCAAGTTTGATCACCAGCACCCAGCTAGCACTGTGATGCATAGCTGGATACCCAGTGCTGGGAGGCAGAGACAGGAGGATGCCTAAGACTCACTGGCCAGCCACTCCGGCCAAGTCAGTGACCCAGGGTTCAGGAAAAGACCCTGTCACAAAAAATAAGTGATAGAGCTGGAAAGATGGCTCAGCACTTAAAGGCACTAGATGCTCTTGCAGAGGACCCATGTGTGAATCCCAGCACCCACAGGGCAGCTAACAACCATCCATAACTCTAGTTCCAAAGGATCCGATGCCCTCTTCTGACCTCCAAGGGCACTGCATGACATGGGTGCACCTACCTACATGCAGGCAATAGACTCATACACATAAAATAAAAATAAACAAAAAATGTAAAGACCCAACATTTGTCGAAGGCTGATTACACCTAGCAGATCCTCAGAGGCTGGAAACACAGACAAGGTTGATGTTATCCACAGAAAGGGGCCTCTCCAAGCTTGGGCACCTGCATTTCACGGAGCCTTGGCTTAAATTGCAAACAAAGATTAGGATTGCTTTTTATTATTTTCAGAGCTTCTGGCTTCTATTTTTGGAGAACAGTGGTCTTTGCAAAAGAAAGAAGAAAGAAAGAAAAGGAAAGAAAGAAAGAAAGAAAGAAAGAAGCTGTGCTTGCATGTTGGTGTGTGCTGATCTCTTTTTTCTTTATTATTATTTTTTAAAATTTTTATTTATTTATTTATTTATTTATTTATTTATTTATTTATTTATTTATTATTTTTTATGTGCATGAGTATACTGTCTGCATGTAGGTTGGTGCACCGTGTCGTGCAATGCCTTGGAGGTCAGAAGAGGGTGTCGGATTCCCCTGGAACTGGAGTTAAAGACGGTTCTTAGCCATCATGTGGGTGCTGGGAATCGAACCCCAGTCCTCTGTAAGAGCAGAGCAGTTGGTGCTCTCAACTGATGAGCCGACTGTCCAGCCCTGATGCTGTCCTCTTCTATCAAGCCCATCTGACTCCCTCGAGGACAGGGTCTCTCCTAAACACTGGAGCTAGGCTGGCAGCCAGCAATTCCCAGTGACCCTCCTGACTCTGCCCTGGACAACACTGGAATTATAGACATTTTATGTGGGTGCTGCAGATTTGAAGTCGAATCATCGTTGCACAAGTCCTCCCACCCGTGGAGCCATCTTTCCAGCCCCTTCAAATATTAAACACAAACACACACCAGAAAGAGGTGACTATGAGTGTATCCAGGCTGTTCCTGTGTCGGCTCACGTTGTATCATTTACTGCAATCCTGCTAGATCCTTGCAGAGCAGACAACTTACCCTGGCTCATTTTTTGTTCCAGAAACACTGTGTATACTGGCAGAAGACTATGGGGAAGACCTCAGGGTCGGAGTCAGCAGGGCCTGGGTCTCCAGCTTCCTGAGCCGCTGCTGACCCTGTGGATCCAGGACTGTGGGGCCAGAGCACCTTGGGCATCTCAGCCTAGAGCTTCATCTGTGCTCATAGGGCCCCTCTAAAAACCGCGGGAAATACTAAATAAAAGAACATCTGTAGAGACATTTCTATGCCATGTGTCCTGTGGTTTATCCAAGGGACACTAGTCCAAACATGCTCTACCTTAGAAAAAACTGAATTTACAGATTGCCACATCTTACTGCATGGTGCAGATTACATTGGCATATTGTGGAACCTGAGAAGCAAACTGCAGAAATTTGTTTAATACAATGTTTTACAAACGATTTTACCTTATTTCATTGGTTTTCATTGGGTAAGTTATGTCCCCCTGTCCCCCACCCCATACTGTGTTCTCAACCTGCCTAGGACATACCACCAGCAGCCCAGGACTTGTGCTCTCTAAATTAGGAAGCCAGCAAAAAAAAGCATCTCTTTCTAGCAGTTCTAGAAGTGACACTACCCGTGGAATCTGTGGCCAATCTTCAAAGAGGAGGAATGGAGCCTGTCCTTGGTCAGGCCTGGGTCACATGCTTAGTTCTTGAAGTGAGGGAACCAGTTGTCAACTATATGAGACGGACCAAGAGCCAGAGATGTAGCTCAGTGGGTCCCTGAACACATGGGGCCCTGGGCTCTCTCCCCAGCATTGAATCAACTGGGAGTGGTGGTGCGTGCTTATCACCCTACTTAGAAGAGCTCAGGACGTGGAGGCAGGAGGATCGGAAGTTCACGGTCATCCTCAGCTACTTATTGAGCTCGAGGCTAGCCTGGGCTACATGACAAAACAGGGACTGGTTCTCCGAGCAAACCCGAGTTGTTAGATTGGAGGAGCTCCTTCTGCACCCTTCCTTCTTCTGGGGTAGCCGTGCATACCTGGGATGCTTGGGAAGCTCCCAGCCTCAGTGGATGAAAAATGCGTATTTTAGGGCCACACGCTCCTCCAAGATTTTGTTCTACATGCCCAGCAGTCTGATTTTGTCTTTTTGCAAGCATTCAGATGATCTGAATTATATTTTGAGAAACAAGGCAAAAATAGGAAAAGCAAACTTCTGAGATGGGGGGTGGGGGCTGGGGGTTTTTAGTCCTTGCTACTTATAAAAAACCACCGTCTGTCAGTATCCTTCCAAACCTAGATACCTGGGTGTTTCTGGCAATTGACAAATTGGCATTTGCAGAGATAAGGCTGGAAAGCATACCTCTGCACAGTCCTTTGCTGTGGCCAAATGGGCTGGGGATTTTCCTGAAAGCCAGACTGCAATTCAGCAGCTTTGGAGTGGAGGCTGAGATGACTCTGCCTCTCCAACAAGTTTGCTGCTGCTGCTGATGATGATAATGGTGCAGATTCTGTAGATGTTCTGCAGCTGTGGGTGCTACGAATGCTACTGCGGCAGCTGCTGCTGCGAGCCAATGGGCCACACACTGAGCAGCCAGACACGAAACTTGTGTATTTGTTTCAGACATTTTAAGGTTTGTCCCTAAGGGTCCATATACCTACCAGGCAAGAAAGGAAGGACTTCTGTTTGCAGTAGAGCCTGTTCTTGCCAACATCTCTCAGTGAGGTGTATAGAGCTCTTTTTCAAGAAGCATGCAAGCTGGAGCATGCATGCTCACATTTTCCATTTAACTAGCGCTCCCGGGCTAGACTCTAGAAAGACAAAGGAAAGTGACCAAGACCAGTAAAGGAGTTCCCACTAAGGGTGAGCAATGTCCTGTTTTGCCCGGAACATTCTGTTGATGCCACTGCCCTGTGGCCCCAGACATGTTGATCAGGGAAGACTCGGAGGTCACAAATGGCAGCGTGCACATGAGGGAGCAGCCAATTCAGCTTAGAGGGTAGAAAACGCAAGGGCCACGCTGCCTCCAAGGCTGATGCACTCACAGCGTTGAGCCTAAGGTGAAGAGAGAATGAAGGATGCTGTAGGTCAGGAGGAAAGCAGTGGAAAAATAGAGACTTGCACACAGCAGCAGCGTCCGTAGTCTCGGCCCCTCCACATTTCAACTGTAGCCCGCAATGTGTAACCTACATGTCGGGATTCACTGAGAATATTCTTTCCTGTGGGTGAAGCCCAGATCAGCTCTGATGAGTGAGTGAAGTTCACCTGTGGCTCCTCGGTGATTCTGCTAGTGTCCTCTTAGCCAGGTCTTAGTTTAGCTTGGAAAAATGGATGACTTCCACAACCTTTCCTAGCTATGTTTCTGTGCGTCTTTTTAATTTACATACATATATTGAATATTTCATTCTACTTTCATTTAATTCTAATTTACACAAACGTGCTTTTGTGTGTTGATGTCCATTTTTCTGCACTCCACTTGGGTTCATTTATGTGTTTACCTGACATTTCCCTACACTTGCACACCAGACAAGCACAAAGCATTTGCAACATATCAGGGAAGGCCAGCCAGTCCTGCCCTGAGCGGGCATCTACTCTTAGAAGAGAAACAGGGACAGTAGCCATTTTAAAAGTAAATATAGGGGTTGGAGAGATGGCCTAGCGGTGGTTGAGAGCACCAACTGCTCTTGCAGAGGACCTGGGTTCTATCCCCAGCACCCCGTCTTTGACTCCAGTTCCAGGGGAATCCAGTGCCCTCTTCTGACCTCCTCGGCATTGCAGGACACAGGTGTGCAAACCTGCATGCAGACAATACATTCATACGCATACAAAAAATAAATTAAATTAAAAATAAAAAAATTTAAAAAGTAAATATAGGGACTGGATTAAGAACAGTGGCTGCTCTTGCAGTGGAGTGTTTGGTTTCATTTCCAACATCCACATCAGCTCACAACAGCTTGTAACTTTAGGTTTTTTTTGTTTTTTTGTTTTCTTGTTTGTTTGTTTTTTGTCTTGTTGAGACAGGGTCTCCCTGTAGCCCCAACTGTCCTGGAATTTGCTCTGTAGACCAGGCTGGCCTTGAACGCAAAGATCTGCCTGTCTCTGCCTCCAGAGTGCTAGGATTAAAGGCGTGCACCACCACACCTGTCAACTTCTAAGGGAGTCCAATGCCCTCTTCTGGCATATACACATGCAGTCAAACACTCATGCACATGAGATAAGAATAAATAAATCTTTGTTTTAAAAAGTACATATTGCAGGTTATATTAGCTCCAGGAGAAAAGGTACAGAAGATGAAGGTGATCAGGAACAAGCACCCACAGCTGTGAGGCGAGACCTTCCTAATCAAAGAATATTTCAGCAGAGTAAGCTTAAAGAGATAGGCATGGGCAGGGGGGCGATGTTTCAGGCTGAAGGAACCATAGTGTAAGCATTCCTAGGCCACCCTGCCAGGACAGGGGCCAATGTGAAATCCCATGCCTTTGCATTGAAATGAATGAGCTGCTGTCCTCGATAGGTGGGGAGGCCTGGGGTGTGGACATAGGCCTGCAGCCAGGTACAGGGTAGACACTGAGTGTGGTGTAGTGCTTATTAGAATTTCTGAGCTTTTACCCTGGATGTTCCAACAGAGCTAAGGTAAGACTTGTGAAGTAATGAGTGCAAATTTAAATCTAAAACACTTATAGTCAAATACAATGATGGTTTTTTATGTGGTGTTAAGAATTATATCACATAGGGCTGGAGAGATGGCCTAGTGGTTAAGAGCGCCGACTGCTCTTGCAGAGGACCTGGGTTCGATCCCCAGCACCCACATGGCGGCTGAGAACCATCTGTAACTCCAATTCCAGGAGAACTCCAGTTCCAGGGGAATCTGAGACCCTCTTCTGACCTCCGTGGTGTTGCATGACATGGGTACACAGATCTACATGCAGACAGTACATTCATACACATACAAAAATAAATAATAAAAAATTTAAAAAAAGAATTATATCACATAGTCTTGTGAACTAGCCATGACTCTAGTCAGCAGAGACTTTGAGTCTGCCAAATAAATGCAGGCTCCTTTCACATGTCCACACACAGAGACCACGGGGGCTGTTGTCTTATGCACCCACCAGTCCCCTGACCAGATGGTCTCCAGGTGGTAAGCCTGTGGGGTGAACCCCAGGCACATGTGGCCCTGGGTACTGTGGCCCTCTCCCACTTCCTGACCAAAGTCTCATTAGGAACCTCAGCATTTCAGATACATCCATTACCCAAGGGCTCTGTCTGCTTGCCACCCTCTCCATTCTGTCTAGACTCTGAAGGGGTGGGATGCCCTCCCACACTGCTCTGGAGCCCCTCGGGATGTGAGTGTTAGGTGCAGCCTAAGTGGGGTGAGTCATGTCATATATTCATTTATCAAGGAGAACCTAGGAAATACCGTCAAAGCTAATGGCTGAAGCGGTTAGTAGTAATCACTGTCACTGCCGGGCATTGAATGACATCTTTATCATTAGTTGTGTGACCTCAGACAGATTACTTGACCTCTTCCATAATTTTCTCTCTACAAAATGAGAGTCATCACAGGACCTACCTTAGCCTCACATGATGGAGTGGTACCTGTGTGAGTTTTAGTTCTAGTCTAAGTAAGGCTCTCTCTCTCTCTCTCTCTCTCTCTCTCTGACCTGATGAGTTTCATTAGGCTTACTTATAGGAGCATGGGCAACTTACCAATGGCAACACCACTGAAGAAAGTATCTCTCCCTTCCGAGTCAACCATCATCTGAATCTAAGCCCTTGGGGAGAGGCGGGCCCTAGGCCCCTCTCCTTTCTCTCACAGGGTGTTAATATTGTGTGCAGGTTCTCAGAGCTTTGAGAGTTCCTATGCGATAGCCAAGTCATGCTGAGAAGGCTACACTGGTATCTCCCTGTCCTCTGGCTCTTATATTCTTCCATTCCTTCTTCTGGAATGTTCCCTGAGACTTGGAGGAGTGATGTCAACCCATCTATGGCTGAGCACTCAACACTCGCTTTTTCTCAGCACTTTGTCTAGCTATAAGACTCAGAAGCTACTGTGACCCACTGCAAAAATAAGCTTTTCCGACCAAAGCTAGTAACAGCAGTAAACTACAGGCGTTAATAGTTGGACAGACTTGGTAATCATATGTGCCTGACACTCTTCCAAGGGCTTTCTACCTAATGTGTAATTCATTCTGAAACTGCCAAAGGATCATACTCTTTCTTTCTTTCTTTCTTTCTTTCTTTCTTTCTTTCTTTCTTTCTTTCTTTCTTTCTTTCTTTCTTTCTTTCTTTCTCTCTTTCTTTTCTTTCTTTCTTTTCTCTCTTTCTCTCTTTCTCTCTTTCTCTCTCTCTCTCTCTCTCTCTCTCTCTCTCTCTTTCTCTCTTTCTTTCGGTCTTTTCAAGACAGGGTCTCCCTATAGCCCCAGCTGTCCTGGAATTCGCTCTGTAGACCAGGCTGGCTTTGAACTCACAAAGATCTGCCTGCCTCTGCCTCCCAAGTGCTAGGATTAAAGGCATGTGCCACCACAACCAGCTCAACTTTCTCTTTTTAACTGTCAAGCTGAAAATGTGGGGATCCAAAGCTTCTAAGCAAAGCCTCAAAACCACATTTAGTAGGTGGGTAGCAGGTTGGAATTTGAGCCTGGGAAGAGTGGCCTCCCCAAGCCTGACTTCAGTCATGAGACTACGGATGACAAGGTTTGTAGTGGAAGGTTTAGGAGCCACAAGCCTCATGGAACCAACTATCTGATCAGTGTTACATGCACAGGGAATTCCTCAGGAGAAAAATCCCTGTTCGTGAGCACATTAGTATGAGATGTGTAGTGAAACTTGAATGGTCCAGTTTAAAAATATAATCATGTAATTGCCATTTGTCACATGAATTTACTTTATTGCATAGATATCTGAGTGCCAATATGTGCCACAGTGTACTAGGGCTTAGGAGTAAAAGATTATGCATAGTCTCCCTAGTAGAAGTCTAAGAAAATTATCTCTAGCATAGTGTTCAAAGCTCACCATGGAGAAAGTATAGGAAAGAAAATGACAGCAGACAGATGAGGGAAGCCTTCCTGGCAGAAACAGTTACCTAGCTGCTGTACAAGGATGAAGAGCTTGACAGACAGTTATAAAGAGAAAGTTGAGCGGGGTGTGGTGGCACACGCCTTCAATCCTAGCACTTGGGAGGAAGAGGCAGGCGGATCTTTGTGAGTTCAAAGCCAGCCTGGTCTACAGAGCGAATTCCAGGACACCTGGGGCTATAGGGAGACCCTGTTTAGAAAAGACCAAAATAAATAAATAAATAAATAAATAAATAAATAAATAAATAAATAAATAAAATAAATAAAGAGAAAGTTGATCAAGACATAGGTAGAGGGGTTCACCATTCCATGACTCTGGTTTACATGGTACTGGGGATGGAACCCAGGGCTACAAGAAAGCACGCTACCAACTGAGCTGCAACCCCAGATCTCAGCTGGCACTTTTATTTATTTTTTAAATTAATTAATTAATTAATTAATTATTGAGACAGGGTCTCCCTTCAGTCCCAGCTGGCCTGAAGCTCGCTACGTAGACCAGGCTGGCCTTGAACTCACAGAGATGTGCCTGCCTCTGCCTCCTGAGTGCTGGGATTAAAGGTGTGCACCACCACGCCCAGCCTAAGACGGTTCTTAGCTCCCATGTGGGTGCTGGGACTCGAACCTGGGTCTTCTGCAAGAGCAGTCAGTGCTCTTAACCACTGAGCCATCTCTCCAGCCCCAAGCCGGCACTTTTAAAAAGAAGCCTGGAATCTGAACATAGCAAGATGCTAAGGCAGGAGGATTACTCAAAGTTCTAGTCTGGCACAGTGTGAGACTCTGAAGTCTTGTTTCCTTTAAGGACTGGCTCTCCAATGGTCGAGTTTCAGACCTTTCCTTAGTGGAAAAGTACACTCCCAGTATAGTATCAAATCAACTCCCATTCTATGTGTGACAGTCTCCGGGATGACTGGCATAGTACTAAGCACCTGTCAGCACCAACTAGAAAGGGAAGCTAGTGTTCATAGAGTCAAGAGAGAGCAGAGTCTAAGTGGACTAAACATCCAGGGCTATCTCCGTAATGTGATAGGGTCTGGTGGTCACCAGGCTGGAGAGCCATTTTCCTTCACTTCCTCTACCTGGTCCACATACACCTGAGAACTCCAGAGAAAAGCAACGAGTTCTATAGATGCTTCTGAAACTAGTGCGCCAGAGACCTGCAATCAGCCTGGTCACGGAAGCCCCTCTGTTACTCAGGACGTGTTCCACACAAAGAAGGATGCCCTTGAAGGAGGGAAGTGAAAGGTGGGACCAAGGACTCAAGACTCATTGTAGTGGCTTTACACAGACCTGCACCAGTAGGTTATCTCATGGTGAGATAACTCTACAAATTGCCTTCACATGTTAGCTTAAGAGAGCAGATTTTTTTTTTTTTTTTTTTTGGTCTTTTTGAAGACAGTGGTGTCCCCTGTAGCCCCAGCTGTCCTGACAATTCGCTCATTAGACCAGTGCTGGCCTTTTGACTCACCAAGATCCACCGCCTCTGCTCCCAAATGTAGGATTAAAGGGTCGTGCGACAAATGAGAACAGATTTTTTTTAAAAGAAACGTTAGGCAGACAGTAAGATTTAGTCCAAGAGGGTAATCCGTACCCATCAGGCCCAGTAATAAGGCCCTACAGACTTGTCAGTTTTAGCAAAGTGACCAGGATTAGCTAAAGAAAGTACTTACCCCCTTGTCTATGGCTCAGTTCATTTTGATGAACCAACTAGATGGGATTGTTGGAAGAATGACCCCCCCCTCCCCAGTGTTTGCCCTGGGTCAGAGTTTCCTAACACCCCTTCAGGACAGAAACTGCAGGATAAAATGCCCCTGTTCAGCCGGGCGTGGTGGTGCAAGCCTTTAATTCTAGCACTCAGGAGGCGGGCAAGGGCGGATCTTGTGAGTTTAAGCCCAGCCGGGTCTACAGAGCGAATTCCAGGGACAGCTGGGGCTTACAGGGAGACCCCTTGTCCGAAAAGACAAAAAAAAAAAAAAAAAAAAAAAAAAAAGAGTCCTGTTCTATGGCGATTTAATTTTATAATCCTTAAAATGGTCTTCATAAAATATCTTGTCCTGAGGATGTCAGAGCTCAGCCCAAAGGCTATGGTGCCTCTAACTCAATCACTAACATTGCCCCTTGAAGAACTGGACATCTCATTTTTGCTAAACCTGCCTCCAGATGGGGACTGTCTCCTTAGAATGCAGGTTCCTAAGCACCACTTAGAACATAGAAGGAGAAAACAAAGTACAGTAAATATTGCAACCAATTAGGCCTCATCATGGGAATTTCTCTGGTTCTGTACTGTTTGTTTGCTAGGTTTTTAGGGAGCTGGTAGCCATTTCTGAGACCCCGAGGGCTTATCTCCAACCACATTTCCCCAAAATGGAAAACTATGACAACAGGAAGATCTCTTCCTGACCCACCAGACCCCACCTGCATTGTGAAAGACACTGAGAGACTCAGACCCAAACAAGCTGTTTGTCCACATCCCAAGAAGGCTCATGTACATTAAAAAAAAAACAAAAAAAAAAAACACACATTAATATTGCTTGTTTTCCAGCAGGGGTAAATGAGGATCTCAGAGCCCTCCTCAGAAGAGGCTGGAGTTAAATAATATTGCATGTTTTTCATTTTACTGTGATGAATGTGTAGCTATTAAATAACCTTTTAAAGAGTTGGTGTAATTATCTGTAAATAGTAATGTTACAAAAAAAAAAGGTCAAGTTGTCCTGCCATTAGGTGTTTATGGATATAAACTGGATTTATGTTTCCATAAAACAGGCACCAACTAACTAGATGAACTCTCAACAAACTAAACCAACTGTAGTAATATTTAGACACAATAAAATGATACCAATTAAAACAATTTTATTTTTTGTGTCATATTGATTCATGGTGCACTAAAATTAAGCAGAGACCTTAAACTCAGAATGGTTGGCAAAAAGACATCTACAGCTCAATATTATTACCAACAAGAAGAGCAGTTAAGTGAGATGGCTGTGCAATAGTATGAATATTTAATTAATAATTAGTCATGTAATTTCTCCTCAGGAATTATTATCCCTCAAACTGGTTTGTGAATTTAATTATTAGCAGCCTTTTTGTTTCTATGTCCCCCTCATTACTGTCAGGATTGATGTAACACAAACTTCATTAAAAATTAAAGCGAGAGTCTTAATTACAAGGCTACCCTGACTGAAGTTAGAATTAACCAAGACAGTGATGTGCAAATGAGAGCATTATTTAAGAAACATGCTGCAAGTAGTTATGCTAATGTAGAAGGTTCCAGTAGCAGACCTTTTCGTTGGCAGTTGCATATTCATTAAATGCACTATGCAAATTTAATGTAGCAGTCTTAGTAATGCGTTGTTAATTTATTCAGATTTATTGAGTACGACTTGTAAAAAAAAAGTACAAATTTAATTACTCTATCTAGTAGGGATGGTATTAGGCGCTAGCCGAGGTTTAAAATGTTGTGAACTGGATTACTGCAGTTTGATGGAAGACGTGGTATCAAAGGACACAATTTTGATAACTGGGCTTGAAAGAATATTTGATTTACTTATGGAATGATCTAAGAAATCACTGAAATTGCACATGTTCCTTCCCAATAGGAGAGTAAAAAAAGTCTCGGTTGTATTAACTTTAGAGCGAAAGCGGCGTTGAGTCCACAGCTTAATGGTCCCTAATGGCTCTTCCGAGACCAGTAAAGGTTATGGATTGAGAAAGGCAGGAAGCAAACTGTCTTTGTGGAAAGTTCACTGGGCCGCCTGAGCGAGGAGGACCCAGCGGAGCAGAGCGGCTGGGAAGCCGGTTGGTCGCAGGTTCCACTAAGCGGATGAAGAGTGTCCCTGCAGGGGACGGAGGGTTGGAGCCATGGTCCAAACCCAGGAGCCAGGGAGCGGTTGTGTCCTTTCCAAAGTGGTCTGGAACCCTGACACCCCGTCCATACTGTTCTTGCTTTCCTTGGCCACCCTACAGGTCGGATTTTCTTATCCCCATTGTACAGGCCAGATAAACCAATGCCAAAACAGGAAGGGGAATGGATGGGGAAAGAAGAGAATCCCGGGGCAGCTGCCGACCCCCTCCCCAGGCCTGACTCCACATCCTCCTGGCTCCCTCAGCCTTTCCTGCTTCTCATTCCCTTCCAGAAGCTCCTCTCCTGTTGTCCCTGCTGGGACTTCAGTCGGAGTCCTCCCTCCTCCTCCTCCTCCTCCTCCTCTGCCTCTTCCTCCTCCTCTTCTTTCTCCTCCTCCTCTCTCTCTCTCTCTCTCTCTCTCTCTCTCTCTCTCTCTTCTCCTCTTCCCCTCTTC
>VZQC01009338.1:2327737-2380158 GCA_009823505.1 Rhizomys pruinosus
ACACACACACACACACACACACACACACACACACACACAAATAAATGCAAATACACACAAATAAAAATTTTAAAAAACCTTTAAAATTCTATAGTGAAAACCTGGGGCCAAATATTAAAATTCAAACAAGGAATATTTAGCCATGAGAAAAATTATGTCATCAAGATAAGAGGTAGAAGAGTCAGACTGAACACACAAAGCTAGGCACAAGTGAGATGCATCTAATAGGCCAGCTGCTGACAGCAAAAGTGAAGAGAAAAAGCCAGAGGCAAGTCCCATGCAGAAGATAGATAGCAAGACAGGACACTTCTTTTTTTTTAATTTTTAAATTAATTTTATTTATTTTTGTATGTGTATGGATGTACTGTCTGCATGCAAGTTTGTGCACCCGTGTCTTGCGATGCCGCGGAGGTCAGAAGAGGGTGTTGGATTCCCCTGGAACTGGAGTTCTCCTGGAATTGGAGTTTCAGACGGTTCTCGGCCGCCATGTGGGTGCTGGGGATCGAACCCGGGTCCTCTGTAAGAGCGGTCGGCACTCTTAACCGCTAGGCCATCTCTCCAGCCCAGGCTTCACCTTTTTACTATAGAACGACTGCCACAAAGAAATATGCAGATTAAACTGGGATAAAAGGTTTCACACCTCATCCATGAGGACTTGTGTTGAGGAAGGAGGCTGGCCCTGTGGCTCCTCAACCCCAGGGTCCAGAACGTGGTGCCTTCAGCCACCAGCACTGCTTGGAACGCTCTGTCCCCATCTTTTAAGCATTTTAACTTGGGCAGAGCCTTTAAACTTAGCACTTGGGAGGCAGAGGCAGGTGGAGCTCTGTGAGATGCGGAAAAATCTGGTCTACATAGTGAGTTCCAGGCCAGATGGGGCTACAGGAGACACTGTCTCAATAGTAATAATGATAATGATAATAATAGTAATAAATTTAAAAGAATTTAAACTTCTTGGTCTTTATAATCACAAAAATGAATCTATATATTTTGATACAATTAAAATTTTATTTTGGTTTAGGGCACACTGCCTCAAATCAGTTAATCTTTTGGAGGAAAATCAATACATACTTTACACAGCTCCAGTAACTGACAGGCTGAATTATGATTATGAACCACACTGAGTACCTGGTCCTCAACACCGTCTTTGGAGGTGGTCCAAGTGCTCTGATATATGCAGGCACTCCGACCTGAGCAGATTCATCTCCATGCGCATGTGCCAGAAGGAGAGGTGGAGTGATCTACTTTAAGGTAAACCTATGAATTCATCACGATAAAACCTTGATACCTAGGAAAAGATCTTTGTGGGCAATTCATCCCCAAAAGTCAGTAACGAAGCAAGACTTCCTGTGTGAATCTTTCCATCTTCCTCCATTTAAAGCCCCAGGTCCTAAGAAAGGCTCTGGTACAGCCATTTCCCTCCTGGCTGCTGGCTGCTCTGCTGATGCGTAATATTGGACTTTACATGGTTCATAACACACACACACGCCCTCCCCGTGTGTGTACATGTCCATGTATGAGCAGGAGCATGTGTACTGCCAAGTCACACACTTGTTGGGAACCAGGGGCCGATCTTCCTTGTTTTGCAGCAGCAGCAGTATGCTTGTAAGTGCTGGGTCAGCTCTCTTTACGATAAGGCTCTGGGGCTAGGGAGGTGACTCAGTCAGTGACGTGCTGGCCAAGGAAGCACGAGGAGCTATGCTTAACTCTCTGAACCCACTTACAAAAAGCTGGACATGGCAGCACATGCTTCTAACCCCAGCCA
This sequence comes from Rhizomys pruinosus, assembly GCA_009823505.1. Classification (NCBI taxonomy): domain Eukaryota; kingdom Metazoa; phylum Chordata; class Mammalia; order Rodentia; family Spalacidae; genus Rhizomys; species Rhizomys pruinosus. The sequence goes on from VZQC01009338.1 coordinate 2,329,500, forward strand.
TGGAGGGTCAGGGGCAGGCAGATCCCTGGGCTTGCTGGCCAGCTAGCCTAGCAAATTGGTGAGCTCCAGGCCAACGAGAGACCCTGTCTCAAAAAACAAGATGAGGGGCTGAAGAGATGGCTTAGTGTTTAAGTGCACTTACTGCTATTACAGAGGACCTAAATTTGATTCGCAGCACCCACATCAGGTGGCTTTCAATCACCCCTAACTCCAGTTCCAGGGATTCCAATGTTTTCTTATGGCCTCCTCAGGCATTGCATAACATGGGTGCACTTATATACATGTGTATTGCCCACATGAGTGTAAGTGCACCTACATTATGCAACCCCTCTGGAGGTCAGAAGTGGGTGTCTGTCAGATTTCCCTGGAACTGGAGTTTCAGATGTTTGTTAGCTGCCATGTGGGTGCTGGAAATTGAACCCATGTCTTCTGTAAGAGCAGTCAATTCTCTTAATCACGGAGCCCCATCTGTTAGGATTTTTGCCAAGAAAGGTTGGTGTCTTCAACTGATACCGTTCTATTGAACAGAAATCAGAAAGGTCTTTTGTGGTGGTTGTTGCATTTTGAAACAGTCTCACACTGTAGCCCAGACTAGCCTCAAGCTGACACCAATCCTCTTGTTCAGCCTTCTGAGAGCTGGGGTTGCCAGAGGGAACTGTGACTCCCAGCCTCCAGCTAGGCATGTGGGCCCAGCCTCCAGCTAGGCATGTGGGCATCATTGTAATCAAGATCTGTCAAACAATAGAAGAGAATCAGCACTGAGTCATTCCATGTTCAGCCAATGAGGCGCTGGCCCTACACACTGCTTGTCAAGTGCCAGGTGCAAAGACAAATGTGACTAGAAGTCTCCTGGTCTAGAGACGGAGGATGGTGTTTTAGTTTTGTTTTCTTTTGCTTTGGTAAAATATAGGCCCTGCTGTCGAAGACCTGATGTAAACATGAGAAAGATGTATTGAGAGCACACTTGCAAGTGTACAGATGGTCTCTGGAATACCAGAGAGTGTTACCAAAGGCCAGTAAACCAATAAAAAATATAGGTCTCCTTGAGTCAAGCAAGACTCCTCCGTCAGCACCAGCTACACCTCACCTGCCTGGAAATACTGTGCAGCAGAGGCAGCCATATGCCTGTATGTACCAAATCTAATTGGCTATTAGCTGTCTCCTTGGAGGAATAACCCACGGCTGATGCCACAAGCTTACATCCTCTAATGGTTAGGAGATGTTATAAGCCACAGTAAGACCCTGTCATATATAACAGAAAAAAATGTAATTCATGGATTAACATACCATCCAAACATCTGTGTCTATACCAAAGTAACCTACCATAACAATTAGTACTGTTTAAATACCCATATATCTAATTGCTTGTGCTTCATTAGTAGGATCGAAAGGTTATTCCTGGACAAACTGTCAGCCCATGAAAGGAAACAGCCAGAACTGACCAGAGTCCAAGACAACAGCTCCAGAGAAAGTAGACTGTTTTGCTTCTCATCCACCTGTGCCCCTTTTCTAAGCCCAGGGAACAATCTGCAGAAGAGGGGGCATGGTAGAATGTAAGGGCTGTGATTGGGGTGAATGGTGAAACTACAACAATATAGTCTGGACACTCATTTGATCAACTTGATTGAACATACAAGCCCCCCCCCCTGCTGGATGGTGGGACCCATGAGCTGTGTGGGTTTGGCACAACTGCTTGCAAATTGGTTTTACATGAAGGATGCTTGTACTCATAAATTATCACTTATTGTTAAAAAAATGAAAAAAAAAAACAGAGAAAGATACAGGAAAGTTATGGCAGAATGCATGAACTGGGATGGGGTGGGTTGCGGGGAAGGGAAAGGGAAATATGCCTGAACTGAATTGGAAAATCATGTAAGAAATACACAAAGCATCAATAAAAAATGAAAATTAAAAAAAATATTGTGACAAAATCAACTTAAGGGACAAAGGGTTTATTTGTCCCACAGTTCCAGGTTACCATCCGTCTAGGCAAAGAACTCAAGGTGTCAGGAACTTGAAGTGGCTAACCATATCAGACCCCTGGTCAAGAGTCGTATTTGTTGGGCTGCAGAGATGGTCTAGCGGTTGGGAGCACTGACTGCTCTTGCAGAGGACTCGGGTTCCATCCCCAGCACCCACATGGCAGCTGAGAACCATCTTTGGCCCCAGTTCCAGGAGAATCCGACACCCTCTTCTGACCTCCATGGCATTGCATGACACAGGTGCACAGACCTGCATGCAGACAGTACATTCATACACATAAAAAATAAATTAAAAAATTTAAAAAGAGTCATATTTGTTGCTTTTCTGTTGCTGTGATTAAAATGTGACGACCAAGGGCAACTTAAGGAAGTTTATTTTGGCTTGTGGTTCCAGAGAGGGAGCGGCTACGGCAGTGGGAAAGGCCTGGCAGCAGGAGCAGGAAGCAAAGAGTGAGCAAGAAGTGGGGTGAGGCTCGTAACCTTCATAGCCCACGCCCAGCGAGGTGCCTTCTCCAGCAACCTGCACCCCCAAAAGGCTCCATGACCTCCCCCAGCAGAACCACCAACTGGAGACCAAGTATTCCAACACATGAGGCTATGGAAGATGCTTCTCTTTTAAACCACAAGGGTAAAGAGCAGTGGACTAAGGCATGCATGTTAGTGCTACATTACACAGCGCAGCCCCCTTCCTAGGAGTGGTCCCAGTCACCGTGGCAATTAATGTAATCAGGATAATCTCCCATAGACACACCCATAGGGCATCTAATCTAGAAAATCCCCTACTGAGACTCTTCCTTAGGTGAGTCTAAATTGTGTCAACAATTAAAACAGTCACAGTTGGGCTTCTTGTAGTTAAGGGACCCAGATAAAAGAAAGTTTGGAGATAGAGGCCAGAGTCTGGTAGAGTGCACTCTATGGCTTTGGGCAAAGGATTCAGATTCGGAAACTGAACTACTGAATGACATTAATAAATCCAACTCATTGTCCACACTGTATGACCCCACTTGTTTTTCTGCTCCTATGCAGAGCAATAAATTCTAGGATAGGACTCAGTACCCAAAGGGCTTGAATAGGGCCTAGCCTATTGCAAGGGCCAAATATGATATCCACAGAAATGAAAGTGACTCTGGCCCTGTCCTTCCCCCTTGCTGGCCACAATGTCCTCTGAGACCTGTTTTGGAGGAAGCTGAGTAAACAACTGGATGTTTCAAAATTTAGCAAGGTAAACATTGAGTCATCAGAGGTGGAGGGTGTAGGGGGTCATTCCAGTCAGTAGGGAGGCATTCCAGTCAGTAGGGGGGCATTCCAGCCAGTAGGGGGGCATTCCTGCCAGTAGGGGGGCATTCCAGTCAGTAGGAGGGCATTCCAGCCAGTAGGGGGGCATTCCAGCCAGTAGGGGGGCATTCCAGTCAGTAGGAGGGCATTCCAGTCAGTAGGGGGCATTCCAGCCAGTAGGGGGGCATTCCAGCCAGTAGGAGGGCATTCCAGCCAGTAGGAGGGCATTCCAGCCAGTAGGAGGGCATTCCAGCCAGTAGGAGGGCATTCCAGCCAGTAGGAGGGCATTCCAGCCAGTAGGAGGGCATTCCAGCCAGTAGGGGGGCATTCCAGCCAGTAGGAGGGCATTCCAGCCAGTAGGGGGGCATTCCAGCCAGTAGGGGGGCATTCCAGCTAGAAGGGGGGCATTCCAGTCAGTAGGGGGGCATTCCAGTCTGTAGGGGGTCATTCCAGCCAGTAGGAGGGCATTCCAGCCAGTAGGGAAGCTCTTTAAGCTCAGGAAGGACACAACTCACTACTTCAGGAAGTCCCTGAAATTGACTAGGTTCACTAGGCCCCTCTCTCCCCAAGCCTGAAGAACTGGTAAGAGATGTCCTCAGACCAGACAAGACTTCCGGAAGGAACAGACCAGCTGAGCTGCCATAAGAGATGCAGGCCCGTTGAGTCACCTGGGAAAGACACTCTCAACCTGCTAAGCCACTACAAATGGCTCCAGGTTTCCTGGAGTGACCTCCAGGTTTCCTGCTTTCCTGAGCTCTCACCCATTCTGTATAGGGCTTTGGTGATGCCACTGCCGATGAGAAGTTTCTGCTTGAGGTAGTAATCCCTCACCCAAATTCCTGTAAGTCATCTCAATAACAGCTCATCAGTTCACAAGTTGGACTTTGGCGCTGTCCTTACTTTGACCTGTCATTGGTTCCAGAAGTTTGTCCACATCTACTTCCCCCAGGAGTTTTACCTGACATGGTAGATGCTTCTGACTGAGCGAGGGCAGGACAGGCTCAGAGATCAGTACTTCACTTCCCTACTCTGAGGACCAGGTTCCAAAACTGCAAACATTTCTTACTAGGGTTTGATTTCTAGGACTTGTGGGAGCTTTCAGGATCCAGGGATCTGATCTGGAGGTAGCTCAGTTGGTGGAGTATTTGCCTGCCGTACCTGAAATCCTAGTTTCCACCCTGTGTCCCCAAACCAGGCATGGTGATGCACATCTGTCACCCTACCACCTCGGTGGTATAAACAGAAGGACCAGGATAGCCTCAGTTACATGGTTTGTGACAGCCTGGGATACAGAGACCCTGTCCTAAAACAACACAACACAAAACAATCCACAGATCTAACCTGAATCCTTTTCAGGAGCGTGGTTGCTTCACCAGGCTCAGGTGGGACCTGAGGCTGTGGATTAAGGGGTGTATCCCAGAGAGAGATATGGGGCTTGCAGCTTAGAGCTCAGGTGGACTCCTTGTTTCACCTGCCTATGTTACATGGTATGAATTCTGTAGTACCTGAAGATGCCCGTGCCTTCCCCCACCAATGTCCAGGTGAACCTGCTACTGAGGCTGATGTTGCACCTTTGAGATCTGGGAGTACTGAATCACCTGGAATGAAAATTCTCTAGCCTAGGAGAAGTGGTAACACTAATAAATGAATTCTTCACAGCTGTTGATCCCTGCCTCTGTAACTTAAGAGGTCCGGAAGTCACTGTGCTAAGAGCTTTAAATGTCTCATCTTACCCACTCCTCAGAACAAAGCCATGAGGTGGACACCATTATTCCCACAGTCCAGAGAAGAATACTAAGGTACTAAAAGGTTTAAAAATGTATCTGAAACTATCTAGCTGATAAATAGCAGAGAGGAGAACTAGGCCTTTCTGTGTTCCTCAGCCTAGATTTCCTGATCTGTGAAATCGTGATGCAAAATCGTAATTACGATCATAAAATCAGATAGAGTGCTTCTGACAGATGTAAAACCCACATGTTCCCAAAGCTGGTTTTGTCTGGCATGGTGTGATCACTTGGTTTGAGGAGCAAGGTTGTTATCAAAAGGATCCGTTATATCTAGAGTTCCTAACGATTCCTGAGTTACAGAATCACATGGGTACAGTTGTTCTAGATCAATGGGAGTCTGAGCTGGTGTAGTAGAGTTTACTTTTAACAGGGTGGTTTTTCTCAAGGATGTTTGGGAAACTCAGGAGACAAAATGGAGCTGGAAGATACTGGCACTAATGCCTATTCTCACCATGTCGGAAGACCTGGTTTTAATCTACCCAGAAACATTAACGTGAAGATTAAACAGGAAACCAGTAAGTCACAGTCATGTGTGCAAACAGGGAGATCTAAGTTGGTGCCGTGGCTATATGAATGTCCCTCACAGGCAGGGACACAAACTCTTGGTCCTCAGTTGCTGCTGCAATTTGGAAAGTATTGGAAACCTTAGGAGGTGCTTGTTAGAGGAATTAGGTCACCAGGGGATCCAAGCCCCCACAAATGGTAAAGGCTCCTTGCCTCCAGACTGGGATATCTGCAGGAAGAGAGGCGATAAGGCCCTGCTGTTGAAGACCTGATATAAACATGGGAAAGATGTATGGAGACCGCACTTGCAAGTATACAGATGGTCTCTGGGATGCCAGAGAGTGTTACCAAAGACCACTAAACCAATAAAGCAAATATGGGTCTCCTTGAGTCAAGCAAGACTCCTCCGTCAGCACCAGCTACACCTCATCTGCCTGGAAATACTGTGCAGCAGTGGCAGCCATATGTCTGTATATCCCAAATCTAATTGGCTATTAGCTCTCTCCTTGGAGGAATAACCCACGGCTGATGCCACAAGCTTACATCCTCTAATGGTTAGGAGATGTTATAAACCACACGAAGACCCTGCCATACTTGACAGAAGAAAATGTAGATCATGAATTGACATACCATCCAAACATCTGTGTCTATACCAAAGTAACCTACCATAACAATTAGTACTGTTTAAATACCCATATATCTAATTGTGTGTGCTTCATTAGTAGGATCGAAAGGCTATATATTATACTGTTTAAATACCTAAATATCTAATTGCATGTGCTTCATTAGTAGGATCGAAAGGTTAAGCCTGGACAAGCTGGCAGCCCATGAAAGAAAACAGCCAGAACTGACTAGAGACCAAGACATCAGCTCCAGAGAAAGTAGAGTGTTTTGCTTCTCATCCACCTGTGCCCCTTTTCTAAGCCTAGGGAACAATCTGCGGAAGAGGGGGCGTGGTAGAATGTAAGGGCTTCGATTGGGGTTAATGGTGAAACTACAACAATATAGACTGGACACTCATTTGATCAACTTGATTGAACATACAAGCCCCCCCTTTCAGGATGGTGGGACCCATGAGCTGTGTGGGTTTGGGCACAACTGCTTGCAAATTGGTTTTACATGAAGGATGCTTGTACTCACAAATTATCACCTATTGTTAAAAAAAATGAAAACAAAACAAAACAAAAAAGCAGAGAAAGATGCAGAAAACTTACAGCAGAATGCACGATCTGCGATGGGTAGGGGTGGGGTGGGGGGGAAGGGAAGGGGATATATGCCTGAACTGAATTGGAAAATGATGTATGAAATACACAAAGCATCAATAAAAAAAAAAAAGGAATTAGGTCATTATTAGCCTGCCCTTTACAGTTATACTTGGTCCCCAGGACTTTCCTCGTTCTCTGCTTCCTGTCCATCATAAACGACCTTCACTTTCACATGTTCCAGCCGCCACACTGCTCTACCTCACAGTGGGCCCAGAATCAACAGAGCCAAGGAGTTAAAATAAATACTCCTCCTTTAGGCTGTTTTTGTTAGGTGTTTTGTCATGGCCATGGTAAATGTAACCAATACAAGGGACTTAAGGTAAGCAGAGGTCAGCGTACTGGTGAGTTGTGAACAACAGGACTAGGCGGAAATTTCCTCCAAAAATCCAGGGAACTGGGATTTTCTGTGTTCCTCAGCCTAGATTTCCTGATCTGCAAAATGGTGATGCATGATGTAAGTGTGAAGAGAGCTAACCTGGCCTACAACAGTGATCTGAGTGCCACCTCTGGCCCCACACAGCCAGGCTGTACCTCAGCTATGTCTGTGTGCCTTCAGGTAAGTCTCTTCTCGGAGCCGGAGTTGCCTTCTCTATAAACAGAAGAGAAAAGCAGAACACACCCACCTCCTAGGGTGTTTATGAAGGCCTATTTTATTTAGTTAGTTAATTAAATTTACGCATTTATTGTAAAGCGCTCAACACAGTGCCAGGGGTTGTCATTGTATTGATGACTTGGTATCTGATAGGTTCTAATGCATGTTAATTTTTTCCTCTTCAAATAACTGAACTGGATCTAAAAGCCAGTCCCTGCCACATGGTCACCAGGCACTGTGAACTCTCTAGTCAAAAGTAGAAAATGCACACGGGTATTTGGCCTCCCTGAAAGGGTTGTTTCCACCCTTGACTGTTGATCCTGGAGTGGAGGGGGTGCCTACCCCCAATATCCCTCAGGGAGTTGCACACAATCCATTTCTCCTCTCTGAACTTCGTCCCTTCATTTACAAAAGGTTCCAGCTCTGAAACCCTAAGGTTCAATGAAAAATGCTCCTTGAGCCTCACCTTCGAATGTCACTCACTCTGCTGAAAATTCTGGGGTAAATCTACCAGGAGACTGGGTCATTATGACTTTCTACTGAGCAACTAACCTTTCTGCTTAAGACCCCTCTGTCATATAGATTTTCACATGGCCGTGGCTTTGCCTAGCTCATTCTTCTGAAAAGATGGTCTTAATCATAAATTCTAATTGGAACAGGATCCACTGCAATTTATTCCTAATGCCTCAGAAAAGCAGACATGTTTCCAGGAATAAATTGAGATGGATTCCATTCCAATTAACAGTTTGACTCAGTTAAAGTCTGTTTAACCCACTACTGTCCTGGGATCACTACCCAGCTTGCAGATGGCAGGAGGCTGAAGCAGCAGGAACATGAGCCCTATCTAAACTTGGTCACCCTTGAAGTACTGGGGACCAAATCCTGTCTCCTCTACTCCACTGCTTCCCTGCCTTGGCTGACCAAGGGCCATCGTGGCCGACCAAGGAGCCATCGTCAGTTAACTCACTTTAATCTTCCCAGAGCATGCTAGTTTATCAGAATTAGAAGTTTAGGGTGCTCTCATCTTACTCAGAGGAATTCCACATCAAATTTAGTTTAAGGAATCGGCCCTGCAACTGTCAGGGCTGGAAAGTTGAAGATCTGTATAGTACAGGCCAGCATGCTAGAAACACAGGCATTCAGTGCCACACTATTTAATTGCTATTGTGCATCGTGAGTGATGACGGGGTTGGGGCACACTCATGTGTGGAGGTCAGAGGACAACTTTGTGGAGTTGATTCTCTTTTTCCACCTTTATGAGGGTTCTGAAAATCAAACTCGGGTCACCAAGCTTGTGTGGCGAGTATCTCCACCTCTGAGCCATTTCATTGGCCTTGTGTCACAGTTTTAATGCAGAACTCCTTTTCTGGTTTTTGCTCTTAAGGTCCTCACTTGAGTACGTGAGGCCTACTCATATTATCAAAGATAATTACACTTAGATAAAGCCAATTTTGTGGCTTCGATGTTAATGACAGCTCCACAATGCTTCCACTGGAACATCAAGACTCAACAGCGGGGCACCGTCTTATCACCCATCACAGGGTCCATGAATAGTATTCTATTCAGGGGATACAGATTTAGTTCCCAGAAGGCACTTACTAAACTTGAGACTGGAAATACAGAAAGGAGCAGGCACAAGGCATACGACTCAGGAGTGCCTGGTGCCGTTTGATCGCCTGTTGGAATGCTTGCCATGGCACACCCCACATCTCGTGCCCCCAGCTGTGTTTCCCCCAAGGCAGGGATCAAGATGTATTGAGCAGAAGCAGGAACATACCTTACTGATAGTGTAGCTATATCAGGCTCATAGAAATTCCCACACCTATGGATGTCAAAGCCATAGATTTCTATAAACCACAAGGTAAATATTTATGACTGAATGGCCAGCTTCACAGGCACACCCGGGGGATTTTGATCAAAACAAAGCCTTAGAATTTCCATTTCCATTGGGCAAACAGGAAAATGAGATGATGTAAAATTGATGTGTGTGGAAAGCGGAGTGATAGCATTTACATCTATTTAATTAAGGAACGCATTGTAACCTCTATTTACTTCTGTTTAATTAAGGAATTGCTCATTTCAGAGGAGGCATCATGCTGGGCCTTCTACTACTTTTGTGATTCAAAGCTCAACTAAGGATGTATGGGAAATAGTTTGGTGATCTTCGCTCAGTCCCTAATGGTGAGAGCTTCGTATTACAAAGCCAATAAACTATGTTGCCAGACTTGCAGAAAGAGAATCAAGGGACTTATCAACAAAATGATCTCTGCGAGGCGCAGGAGGTCATCCATGAGAATGTATGTTGTTCTACAATAATTTTGACCAAAATTTAGATGCACAATGGATTCCTTGTGGAATAACCAGCTGTATTTGAAAAGAAATAAAAGAAAGAGCCAAGGAAAGTGAATGGAATTTTATAGGCTCTTAAGAGATATAGAATTTATTGAGCATGTTAAGCAAGCTAAAAATGTCCCCTAACACAAACAATTAAGCATGCCCATACAGAAGCAGAAGGAGATACAGGGAAACAAACAAAAAAAACAAAGGCCTATATTTTTATATACACAATTTGCATTCGTGGCAGCCCACATCTTATTGGTATTGATTCAACACTTTTCTCCTCAGGAGAAGAATTTCATATCCAACATGACTCATTTCATCTGACATTTTATTAGCTATTTTGACATTGCCCTAAAATATGCCCATGGTATTGCCCTAGACTATTATGCTCCATGAGTCACAGTTAAGCATAAAAGAATGGACAAAGAGATATTTGAGAAAGGAGGAGGCAAAATGGCTGGTAAATCTAGGGGGTGGCCGATGGGGAAAAGGAAGTTTAGGCTCTCTCCATCTGACTTGCTGGCTGCAGTTATCCAGTTAGTTTCTATATCTCCACTGAAAATCACTAGGCAGCCTGTGTGCCAGGCTCGCAGACTCATGAGGTGAAGTCATTATCTGATTGCCAGCCTGTTCCATGGTGAGTCAACTTTTATTCACCCCAGATAGAGCGGTGGCAGACCAAACCAAGCTCAGTTCGGTGAAGCAATGAGATTTGGGGGTCACTCACAGGAACATGGATAATGGTCATCACGTCACTGAAAAGCCCCTATCCCAGTATGTCTCACAGCTCAGGAAAAGAAAGCAGAACCACTGAAGGCCCCTGAGCAACCCGCTGCCAGCTACAATACTGAAAAACCTCCTTTTCCTTAGCGGCCATTTGCAACCCGTATAACCTCAAGGAAGAGCCTCAGAAGGCTCCTAACTTCCATGAGTGTTGTGATCACCCTTCCCTTCACAGGGAGTATTAAAATTTGGAGGAAAAGAAATACAACACAGCCCCTCCCCACCTCCAGAGAGTAGAAGAGCCTTTCAGAATGGGGATCCCAGAACCTTCCATCATACATAAAGTCAAATCAGAGAATGAAGAGCAGTACCAGGACTTGAAAGATTGCTTTGATTGCTGGTTCCTTTTGTCCATGCCTAGATATTAACTCCCCTAGAGCAGTGGTCTGACCTGATAGCTGAGACACCCTCCCAACATCTTTCCAGAAGTTCGTCTACCATGACCACAGGGATAACATGACAGAATGGCTAAATGCCATGCTCCTTTAGGTTGACTTTTTTTTTTTTTTTTTTTTTACCATTCTTAAATTCAACGGTACATTCCATCACCACGTTCCTCCTCTCCCTCTTTTCTACATATCTGAATACCAGCATTTTGCCAATGCCAACAGAAAGTTTTTCCCCTCCTAAGAGTCACCTGGCATTAGCCACCACTTCCTCCTCTAAAAGCCTGTATCTCTTGGTGACTGATTTCCTGGTTGCTAAGGAGCAAGTGGTACCTACAGTTGTCCTTTAAAAAGTGGGTATTGTTTCTCCAAACAGAGGCTGATCATCGTTTGACCCACCTGAGAACATTCTTCTCCCTACATCCTAGCAAAGGCACAGTCTCACATGCATGACAACTGGTCCATTAGAGATGCTTAGTTAGGGATGGTGTTTGGTGATGGATTTGAGGATGGGCTGCAAGAAGCAGCATCAGAAGTTCCTTAAGGATAAGAGCAAAGCCCATCTTATTCAATGCTGGATTCATAGTACTACTAGATATCAATTGCACCAAGAGTTGAATAACTATTTTTTTTTGATACAGGGTCTCACTATATAATCCCAGCTGGCCTGGAACTTACTATGTGAACCAGGCTGGCCTTTGAACTTACAGAGATTTGCCTATCATCTTTGCCTCTCAAGTGCTGGGATTAAAAGCATATGCCACCATGCCTGGCACAGCTGAAGTCCTTGACATTTGAAATGCAATGTTTTGCCACAAAATCTAAACCTTACCACAAACTCGCATTTGAGTTATTGACCACACTGGCATTTGTGGAAATACTTCTTCCCTGAGGAAGGTTTGAATTTGAATATATACAATTTCTTAAGACTTCTGAGTACAGAGTCAACACAAGAAACATTTCCCAGAATGTTACTTTGAGACACAGAGGAGACATGGTAAGAATGGATTCAGTTCCTACCCAAGATAAACTTGTTCTAGCAATGGAGTTAATTAAGGGAGCAAGCACATGACACAAGACAGACTGCAATGTGTCATAAAGAAGTCTAAAGCGAGAGATGGCCTAGCGGTTAAGAGCGCCGACCGCTCTTACAGAGGACCCGGGTTCAATCCCCAGCACCCACATGGCGGCCGAGAACCGTCTGAAACTCCAATTCCAGGAGAACTCCAGTTCCAGGGGAATCCGACACCCTCTTCTGACCTCCGCGGCATTGCACGACACGGGTGCACAAACTTGCATGCAGACAGTACATTCATACACATACAGAAATAAATAAAATTAATAAAAAAATAAATAAAATTAAAAAAAAAGAAGTCTAAAGCAGGGCTGGAGAGATGGCTCAGTGGTTAAGAGTGCTGACTGTTCTTGTAGAGGACCTGGGTTCAATTCCCAGCACCCACATGGCAGCTGAGAACCATCTTTAACTCCAGTTCCAGGGGAATCTGATGCCTTCTTCTGACCTCCACAGCATTGCACGACACAGGTGCACCAACTTGCATGCAGACAATACACTCATACACATAAAAAAAAAAAAAGAAGACTAAAGCAAAGAGCAGTGAAGAATAAAGAACATGTGGCAGGAAGGTGTAGGAAAGATTTGATAGGGGTCATGTTGGGAAGAGAAACAGAAACAATGGAGAGAGCATTCCAGAGGAAAGGAGGAAAATACACAAGATAAAGGTACAAAGGTTATGGAATACTTAGCAAACAGCAAGTGGCTCAGGACATTTGAGGAAGAAATGTTGGAGTTGAAACAGGACAGGTAGGTGGGGACCCTGGTAAGGCAGTCAAAGAATATTCTATATAGAACACAGATAACAAAATATTCTGCCCATGTGAAAAGTTTTAACTCTCCTAATCCATACTAGGAAGATGTTTATACTACTCATTCTATATGCGTGCAGAAGCTTAATTTGCCTTGGGGTCTAATTCACATGATTATGTTTTTTGAGACAGGGTCTCATTATGTAGCCCAGGCTGGCCTCAAAGTCTCAGCCCTCCTGTGGCAAGCTCTTGATGGCTAGTAGCAGCAGCATGCATAATTCTCACCTTGATTAGCCTTCAGTCTTCTCCTGTCAATTGTTCTGAAAGTCTATTATTATTTTTAAATATTTTATTTATTATTTCTATTTTATGTGTATGAGTATATTGCCTGCATGTGTGTAAGTGCGCCCGTGCCATGCAGTGCCTGTGGAGGTCAGAAGAGGGAGTCAGATCCCCTGGAACTGGACTTTCAGATGTTTGTTAGCTGCCATGTCAGTGCTGGGAATTAAACCCAGGTCCTCTACAATAGCATCCAGTGCTCTTAACAGCTGAGCCATCTCTCCAGTCCAGTTCTGAAAGTTTTAAACTGTGCTCAATGGAACCTTGGAGTTCTGCAGTTTTCCTGGATTTCCCACGACTGCTTTCTCTTTCAGATAGTCCAGATCTCTAGCTCTTTTGAGGGAAGACAAGGAGCAAGCAGAGATGTAAAAACTGGTGACTGTCCCATTTCTGGGTCTAATGCTCAGCAATTTCAAGATTAGAAATTATTAATATATAACTACTCCACCGCAATGAACAAAAGATGAACTAATTTTAGCTGCATGAATATTTTACCACGGACCTAAAGAACCAACCTTCTACCCTCCTTACATGTCTCTTTCACTTACAGTGGCCACTGCCAGTGATGGGGAGCAAATACGTGTGGGAAAAGCAATTGCAGTTGCTCACTTGCTCCTGTGACTAAGTAAGTACAACTGAGCTTGCTAAGGTTTTTTTTTTCCTAAGATTTCTTTTTAGTGGTTATTTTTTTAGGCTGGCCTAGAACTCACTGTAAAGACCAGGATGGCTTCAGTCTCACAGAGATTCCCCCATTTCTGCCTCTCAAGTGCTGGAATTAAAGGCGTGCACTACCACATTGGCTACTTTTAGTTGTTGTTGTTGTTGTTGTTGTTGTTGTGTGTGTGTGTGTGTGTGTGTATTCTATGTGTGTGCACATGCCCACAAAGGCCAGAAGAGGGCATCAAATCCCCTGGAGCTGAACCTACAGGCAGTTATGGGTCACCTAATGTGAGTGATGGACAGCAAAGTCGGATCCTCCAGAAGAACAAGTACTCTTAACCACTGAGCAATCTCTCCAGCCCCAAGCTTATTAAGTTTTAGGCATTATTTTTTAAAATCTATGAACCTGGTCATCAGCCAGAAGGAGGTAGCTGCACGAAGTGTTTGGCAACCAATAAGGGTGCTTCAGATGTGTCAAGGAGGACAAAGCCAGACTTGCTAGGGGGATGAAGCCAGATACTACATATATTCCTGATGAATATATGTAGTATCTTATCAAAGAACTTCCTCTGGATCATGACAAGGGGACATCTATGCTGTTCTCTGGTCAGTGACTCCCGTCTTTTCCAGGTTATTGTGGCTCAGTCTCTTCCACCACTGTGCATGGGAGATGTAACAGGCGACATTTCTTTTAACTTGTGGGGTACCCGACCTTGAGAGACCACACCTGATGCCAGCAGGTCTGAAAAACCTACAGAGATCCTTGATTGAGCTGGATGGTTAATCCTGTCAACTGGACAGGATTCAGAATCACCCTGGAAGAAACCTCTGGGCATGTCTATGAAGGAGTTCCTATACTGGGCTAACGAAGGTGGGAGAGTTAGCCTAAGTGCATGAAGGAGTTCCTATACTGGGCTAATGAAGGTGGGAGAGTTAGCCTAAGTGCATGAAGGAGTTCCTAGACTGGACTAATGAAGGTGGAAGAGTTAGCCTAAGTGCATGAAGGAGTTCCTAGACTGGGCTAACGAAGGTGGAAGAGTTAGCTTAAGTGTATGAAGGAGTTCCTAGACTGGGTTAACGAAGGTGGAAGAGTTAGCTTAAGCGTATGAAGGAGTTCCTAGACTGGGTTAATGAAGGTGGAAGAGTTAGCCTAAGTGTATGGCACTCCAGGGATTCAAGTCCTGGGCTGAATAACTCAAGCTAAGCACGACCATCACGCTCTCTGATTCCTAACTGCAGGTGCAATATGGCCAGCCCACTTCCCACTCTGGCAGCCATGACTTCCCCACTATGGTGGACTGTATCCGCTTAGCCTAAGCTCACATACACCCTTCCTTCCTGAAGCTGTTTATTTTCCGGCATTTGGTCACAGCAACCAGAAAAGTAACTAGTACAGTGTCTTTGAGCCCCTCTACTTCTTTTCCCTACGCACTTTGTTCATATTATTAAGGAGCACTTCTGACATATCCTAGTTCAATGAGCTACTGTTCCATGCTACATCAACCACATACCTCTCAAACTCAAGGACAAGACCTTCATCATTACACCTGCTGTGGAATAAGTTTTCTGTAAGTAGTTCTTGAATGAAAAGGATGTCCATTCTTGCATCCAATGCACTTCCTATACCTGAGGACTAGAGTCAGTCAGGTGGGGGTGGGGTGGTCCTGGTTGCAGCCCCCTCTGGTTAATTATCCCTTAGTGAATGATGGGGTTTCAGCTCTCTGTCTGATTCTTTGATGAAGATGAAACTATTTAATCAGGTTTGGTTGCTCATCTCATCATCTCCCCACATCACACTCTTCCTGACGGGTTCATTAGCTGGAAGAAAAATTGATGACCTCGTTAGTTCTGCACATTGGTTCACTTAGGACAAATTGGAGCCTTAGGATGTTGCTTGACTCTGCCCATGGCGGGGGTGGGGGTGTCTTGCTCACTAGACTGTTTGGGTAAACCATGCCCTTGGTACATCTATGTGGCAAGGTTTTCTGGAAGTTTCTGTTTAAAGTCTTCCCCAACACAGATCTTCCTTCTTCTATCAGTGCTGAGGGCATTTACCTTCTTCCTATCCTTCTCCTTGAATTCTTCATCCTTGTCACACACTGCTGTTTGTCGAAAGTTTGTCACCCTCTAAGGCTTGCTTTATTTCCTCCTCCCCTCTCTATAGGATGAATTCCTTGATATCTTCAAGGTCATAACTCCAGTGAATTTGGAGGCAGCTCCTGCTAGAATATCAACAAAGGACCAGGAGCAAAAGAATAAATCAGTTCCCTCCCGCTGAGCGGGCCTTAATTCCAATTAGACAGCTATTGATTACCCCCAAGGTAAAAGTACCACTACTGCACTGATAATGATAATTTGCTGGGCCAGTCCCTGTTGTTTATTAGGCTTTACAGCTGGGTACGACTGTTGATTGGTTTTCTCTCTTGGCAGCTTGTATCGTGTCTTCTAATGCCATGAGAGCTGGTCTTCAAGTATGAGGCTTCCAGGTCAGTTCCAGCTCCATTGCTCCAAGCCCTGTGTCCAAAGTTTTTCTTGTCTTTAGCAACAGGATCTTACCTTCCAGTCCTGAGAGACAATCAAGGTCTGTGGCGATAGTCTGTGTTATTCTGGGAGTATCTCTTGGACTATCCTGACCAACAACTTAAAAGGAGATTTCTCCTGCTTGGCTCCATGTTTTTTGTTATGTAGCCTTCAGCTATCCACATGTACCTGTACATTTATTGTATGTGTATTTTGCAACAGGTCTTTGAACTGATATATCTCCTGTTCTAGTTTGTCTTCTATTGCTGTGACAAAACACTCCGACCGACACCAACTTGGGGAGGAAAGGGTTTATTCAGTTTACATCTCCTGGATCACAGTTCATCACTTAGGGAGCCCAAGGCAGGAATTCAGGGAAGGAACCTGGAGGCAGAAGCCGAAGCACAGGCCATGGAGGAATGCTGTTCACTGGCTTGCTCTCCTGGCCCATGCCCAGCCTGACCTCTTATACAGTACACCACAACCTGCCCAGGGTGGCACCACCCATAGTGGGCCCTCCCACATTGCTCAACAATCAAGACAATACTCCACAGACGTGGCCACAGTTCAGTCCAATGGAGCCAATTCCCCAATTGAGGCTCCTTCAACCCAGGTGTGTCGAGTTGTCACTAAAGCTATCCAGCACATCTCCCTATGTTTTTTCATACCATCTAAGCATTATTTGTCTCTCCTCTCAGTGCTCAATGGGAAGAAACTCATGTGTGGTACTGTAAGCATAGCCAAATACACATAGCTGGAGAAGTCACAAATCCTAGAGAAAAACCTGATTTTGCCACATCCCTAGATCATCTCAATTTCTTTCTTTATTGATTTTATGTGTTTCATGCATAATTTTTCAGTCAGCCTTGATCACCATTATACCTGTTCCTCCCTCAGCCCCTGCCTGGGAGTTCACACCTTCTGTCATTCCTGCTAGAGTCCATGTGACAAATTACTCTCCCTGATCACTCCTCAGTGCCAGCTCCTCCCTTAAGCTCTAATCAGCCTATCCGGGGTCCGTCCTTTCTTTCTTTCTTTCTTTCTTTCTTTCTTTCTTTCTTTCTTTCTTTCTTTCTTTCTTTCCTTCCTTCCTTCCTTCCTTCCTTCCTTCCTTCCTTCTTTCTTTCTTTCTTTCTTTCCTTTCAGAGACAGGATCTCCCTATAGCCCCAGCTGGCCTGGAACTCACTCTGTAGAGCAGGCTGGCCTTGAACTCACAGAGATCGCCTGCCTCTGCCTCCTTATTAAAGGATTAAATGTGCGTACCAACACACCTGGCTTAAAGACGGTTCTTTTTTTTATTTTTTATTTTTTAAATATATATTTTTTAATTTTATTTATTTTTGTATGAGTCTACTGTCTGCATGTAGGTTTGTGCACCCGTGTCGTGCAATGCCGCGGAGGTCAGAAGAGGGTCTCAGATTCCCCTGGAACTGGAGTTCTCCTGGAATTGGAGTTACAGACGGTTCTCAGCCACCATGTGGGTGCTGGGGATCGAACCCGGGTCCTCTGCAAGAGCAGTCAGTGCTCTTAACCGCTAGGCCATCTCTCCAGCCCCAAAGATGGTTCTTAACCACCATGTGGGTGCTGGGACTTGAACCCCAGTCCTCTGCAAGAGCAGTCTGTGCTCTTAACCACTGAGCCATCTCTCCATCCCCTGGAGTCTCTTTTCTAAAGAAGGCCAGGGCTTCCTTACCTGACCACCATCTGCTGCCAATATTTCCTCAGCCAAGAAATGGGCTCTGCCACCCATTTCTGCAGTTCTGTGCTGGGTTTTTGTCCAGCTGAGCTTGCATGGCTCTTACGCGTGCTGGTACCAATGCTGCAGGCTCATGCACAATTTCTTACTTTATTCTAAATGTGCATCCTCTTATTTACAGACATTCCAACATATGGAGACTATTACAGAGTTCCAGAAATAGTCAAACACAGAGATTAAGTGTCTGTGAGATGCTTAACTCTATGTGACCCATCTTCAATGCAACCTCTACACTCAGGGGGAATGCACCTCTCACCAGAGATGTTTCCTTATCCGGCAGATGGTGATTTACACAGAAACTCACAATTGGCCAGTGTGCAGATAACAAGAGGCTGCAGAGTGCTTATCCCTGAACAGGACACCTATATCAAACCTCTGCCTCCCAAGGCTCAGAAAGAGGAAGCAGAAAGATTGTAAGAGCTGGAGGAATGGAGGACCCCAAGGAAACAGAGTCTTCCAGACAGCTGGTCAGTGACTCACATGAACTCAGCAATGCTGACAGCACGCACAACCTCGAATCAAACAAAATCCCAGCATAGACACAGAAAGGTGGGTAAAAACAAAAAAATCCCAACCCAACCTGAGGAACTGTTGACAACCGACGGCTGCTGGGAAGGGAGAGGCAGTGTCTAACTCATACTGAGGGGCATTTGAGGACACAAATTGAACTCTAAGGCCATATTACCTATATAAGAGAGTACATTAAATTGGGCAGGAGGGAAGTAGGGGGAGATAGAGAGGGGAGGGGGGTCTAAGTACCATCAAACCATAATGCATGAAAATTGCAAAAGTTCAATAAAAAATTAATTGTGGGGGCTGGAGAGATGGCTCAGTGGTTAAGAGCACTGATTGCCCTAGCAGAGGACCCCCGTTCCCAGCACCCACATGGTGGCTAAGAACCATCTTTAAGCTGGGTATGGTGCCACATGCCTTTAATCCTAGTACTTGGGAGGCAGAGGCAGGTGGATCTCTGTGAGTTCAAGGCCAGCCTGGTCTACGGAGTGAGTTCCAGGCTAGCTGGAGCTATAGGGAGACCCTGTCTAAAAATAAAAGAAAAAAATTGTGAAAAAAAAAAGATTAAATCAGAATCATGGACAGGACCTCGAGAAAACCCACAGAGTAGGAGGAAACCTTCACAGTCATACATATGCTAGAACATTGACATCCAGGGACATTGACTCTGGAGCCCTGCTTAATGACCCAGTAGCAAAGGTGTGGTGAATTTTGGTCTCGTCCAGGTGGCCTTTGTTGTCAAGAAGAGCACAATGATTACGAGAGGCTGGATGAGGGCGACCCTTAGGATTGGGGTGGACGGTAAATGCTAATAGTGCTGAGAAATACCCCAGCCTCTCTTCCTCAAGTATTGTCCTTTTGCCCACTCTAACTTCACCCCATTTCCTGACGAGATCCTAAAAGGATTTTTCTACAAAATTTTCTTGTTCTCCTCCCTTCACCACTCCCATCTCTGTGTTCTCTCATTTTCTTTCATTCATCCTCAGCACTGCCCCTGACACACAACATCCTGTAAACAGGATTCTGCTTTACAGAAGCAAACTATTCTTTCTGCATCCTCAGAACCAAACACAAACCTGCTTCCAATAGATGTTAAATAATTATCCATCAAATGAAAGAATGGCAGAATGCCGGCCTGCAGCAGGATATGGCCACAGAAGAGGACACGACTCGGACCCAACAAGGCTTTAAAGCCCCATCGATGCTGGTCAAGGCACAGCTTTGGTTATAGCGGCAGAGCAGAGTGTAGTGCAGCAAAACAGAGGCAGGAGGCCAATCCCATGGCCTGGGAAAGCACACTACCTTAGGTTTTATTTTTTAAGGCTTATTTTTTATTTTATTTATTTTTATTTTATAGGCCAGGTGTGGTGGCACACGCCTTTAATCCTAGCACTTGGGAGGCAGAGGCAGGCGGATCTCTGTGAGTTCAAGGCCAGCCTGCTCTACAGAGTGAGTTCCAAGACAGCCAGAGCTACAGGGTCTCAAAAAGACCAAAAAAAAAAGAAATTTTTTTTTTTTTTGGTCTTTTTGAGATAGGGTCTCCCTGTAGTCCCACCTGTCCTGGAACTCCCAAGTGCTAGGATTAAAGGTGTGTGCCACCACGCACAGCAAAAAAAGAAATATTTTTATTTTATGTGTATGAGTGTTTTGCCTGCATGTATGTTAGTGTACCCCTGCATTCCTGAAGGGGCCAGAAGAGGGTGTCAGACCTCCTGGAACTAGAGCTAAGAACAGATGTTATCTGACAGATAGGTGCTCAGAACCCTGGTCCTCTGCAAGAACAGCCAGTGCTCTTTATCTCTGAGCCATCTCTTCAGCCCCCAAGATTTCTTTTCTTTAAAAATTTTTCCTTTTCATAAGAAAACAGAAATAATACAAAATTACAATAACAAAACTAAACAATAAGAACAAAAAAAGGGGATTTCCATTTCTTATTCTGGTGAAATAAATCAATCTGAGGAGCTACTTCTCTCTCTTTTTTCCTTCTCTCTTTCTTTTCTTTCTTCTTTTCCTGCTCTTTCAGGGCTACCAGAAGGACGTGTGTTTACTGGCTGGTCCAGGAAGCCTTGAGTTCTCAGCTGAGAAAGAGTCTGGTTAATTTGAGGGGGGTCTTATCCCTAGACTGCCTAATCAATTTCCAGCTCCTGTTTCGTTATGTTACCCTCTAAAAATGGTCACCCCAATAGCCAGAAGGGAATCAGGACACCAAGCACTCTGACTTCTTCCATGCTGAAAAGGTACGTTGGGAGTGGCAACTGGGATGTCCGCTATTCAGAGGGTCTATCTAAAGGACCCCCAAAAAGATAACTAGAGAGGGAAAAAAAGTCCTTGACTATGCCCATGAAAGTGAAATGAAGGCAGTAGTTATGTACATGATCTAGGCAGGGGACCAGGAGAAGTAAGAATAGGGTGAATTCCAATGTCCAACTTAAAAGTCCATTAGAACTTCTTGACCAGGGGTTTCAAAGCATCCACTCATTAGGTTTCTTCTTCTGTTCATTTGGCCATGATATTTTATTTAATTATGTGTGTGGGTATGTGCACTTGAATGCAGGTGCCTTCGGAGACCAGAAAAGGGGACAGGATCCCCTAGAAGCAGTTGTGAGCAGCTCGATGTGGTGGAGGATCTGGATTTAGGTCTTCTGCCAGAAAAGTATATACTCTTAACCTCTGAGCCATTTCTCCAGCCCCTGTACCTTAGCTTTTAAATGAGTATTTGCCAAAAGTTCTTAAGACACAGAGACTGCTGAGATGGCTCAGTGCGTAAAGGTATTTGCCATGCCTGGTGATCTCAGTTCCATCCCTAGAGTATCAATAAAGGTAGAAGGAGAGAGCTGACCCCAGGAAGTTATCCTCTGACCTCTACATGTGTGCTGTGGCATGCATGCCTATGTACACACACAGCGATGTTGGTGCCATTGATGCAGTTACTTCTTTGCACTGAGTGGCTGTGTTTATGCTGAGCTACTTCTAAATAACTTCTTATTTTTCAAATATTTTCCATTTTAAAATGGCTTTAGTGCCGTGAAGATAGTTCAGTCATAATATGCTTGTGGAACCTCAGTGAGGACCTGAATTTGGTGCTCGGCATGCACATAAGTGAAGCATGGGGGCTCACGCTTGTAGTGGCTGCACTGGGACTGAGAACAGGAGGATCCCCAGGGCTTACTTGGCCAGGAAGCCGAGTCTGATTGGTATCAGTGAGTTTCAAGTTCAAGTAAGAGTCGCTCTCTCAAAAGACAAGGTGCAGAGCTCCTGAGGAAGGACAGAGTTGACCTCTGGCTTCCACATTCACACACACACACACACACACACACACAAACACAGCTTTATATGCTGTAATACACAAACACACATGGCTCATTGCTGGGCTAAGCCCAGGCATCTGGGATGTTGCAAGCCTTCCCCATAGTCATGCTTGTTTGGAAGAGACCAATCAGTGTTCAGCTGTTCATAGAAGAAAACCGAGTCTACCTACTGCAAATCAAGCCCAGTGCTGGGAGATTCCATGGACAGTCGCTGAGATGGCTCTGGAGACACACCCCAGAACCCACATTAAAAAAAGCTAGACAATTAATGGTGCATGTTTGTAATCCCAGCCCTGGGGAAGGGGGGCAAGATTACCTGAGGCTCACTGACCAACCAGTTCTAGCTGGATGAGTGAGCTCTCAAGAACCAAGGAGGAGGAGAGGAACTCAGCCATTGAAAAGGTACCTAGAGTTGACCTCTGGCCTCCACATACACGCACACACACACACACACACACACACACACACACACGAACATGCACATACACGTAAAGATCAGGAGATGTGAGGCAGTACATGGCTGGGTGGGAGTAACACTGATGGATAGTAATATTTTAATAGGATGATCATTGGCTTGATCAGATGCTTATGCAGGACTTAGAATGCAAATCAGAAACATACAGCAAGTATCTTCCCGCTTCCTCCTGCACATGGGTTTTCTAATAACCCTATAAAGAGAGGGCAAGAGTCGCTTCCATGTAAACGAGCTGTTCCCACCTTCCACTGGGCTTGTTACAAAGATACCCCTATAATACTTAACACATGAGACCGACATCTGGTTGCATAGATTCCTAGGGAATTGCAAGCATTTATTCATAACCAATTAGGCCCACCAGTTCTACCTCCCCCACAGGAGCAGGATCCAGCAAAAGGGCTCAGTGATTTCCTAAAGCAGACTCCCGCACGCACCTACCACCCCAGCACCTCCTGCCCCACGCACCTCCGGCCCCACCCGCCTCTGACTCCATACATCTATCCCGTTGCATCTCTCATCTTGCCCTGGCTCCACCTAAGAAGTGGTATATAGGCAGGAAAGGCTCGATGGACAAAGAGAGGGAGGACAGTTTTATTTGTGAGCACCTGACAATTAGGGTAGATTCATCTAGGGCCTGGCAGGGAGCTGTGGCCTGTGCTGTCATTGATTATAGTGCTGATAGCACTCCCAACCCGAAGCATCACTATATCCCAGGACAAAATGGGGAGGCCTGGGGATCTTCCCACCTTGTTTTCGTTTGATTCTAAATGCTCTTTTGTGTGACTCCGTGTGTGCTCATATATGTGCACATATATGTGTATGCAGAGGACAACCTCGGGTGTGGTTCCTCAGGAGCTATTCTTCTTTCTAAAACACAGTGTCTCTCACTGACCTGGAATTTACCCAGTATATTCCAGGTCAGCTGGCCAGCAAGCCTCAGGAAACCACCTGTCCACGCTCCTACCTTCAAAAGGCACATGGCAGTTTCCCAGAATAATGTGCATTATACCTTGTCCAATGGAGAAAGCAGATGTGTGAGACTCGAAGCTTCTATATTTTGGAGTGAGAGGGAAACAAAGAAACCCACCCAAAATACAAAATTACATATATAGAATAATATACGAATACACACATGGGCTTAGAATTACAATAGACAAAAAGATTAAAAAAAGAATTACAATAGACATAAAAATAAATAATAAACTAACAAATACCACAAGGATCACAAAACCTGTAGGAAATACTCAGCATGGATTATCTGGTTGGCCTGTTTCTCTAATTCTTTCCCCCAAATGTTTTCTAGTAGCAAACACTACTAGCTGCCCTTTCAAGTGGTAATTTCATAATAATTTTCTATAGAGAATCCCCCATGATAATTCAGTCTTTCCTCCCAAGGTGGACAACAAAATAAATTTTACTTATTGATCATTCTTTCCATAGATTGTTACTGATAATGTCATACCCATTTTTGGTATCCTTTTTAGCAATTGTAGAAAGCTCAGGATATTCCTTTCATGCAAGACCTGTGAGACTTCAAAAAATTTCAACTTTTCTTATGCAACAACTAATGAAATGATAACATGTGTTAACCATTTTGTCCTCAGAGCCCTCACTGGGGACACATAGAATATGAAAGTTATGTTTTCCTCACCCAAGTCCTATATCCTGGTTAATGCTTGATTCAATATTTTGGTGCCAATGCAGAGTGTACAACTTAGAACATATCTTCTGTCTGTACTCCTGCTAAAGTTTCATGCTTATAAATACAAGTGTTATTATAAATTCTCTGCAGGTGTACCAGAGCATGTGTGCATATGATGCATGAGGAGGCCAGGTGACAACCTCAGGTCTTGTTCCTCAGGAGCCATCCACCTTGTTTACAGAGACAGGTCTCTCATTTGGTCTAGAGCACACCAGTTGCGCTAGGCTTATCTCCACCTCTCCAGTGCTGGGATTACAAGCGCATGCCACTACTGGTTTCTTATGTGGGTTCTGGGGTTTGAACTCAGGTTCTCACGCCTGCATGGAAAGCACTTTGCCAAATGAGCCATCTCCCCAGACCTTCGTTCTTATAAATTCTACGTCATAACATTCTTTTTTTAAAGAAAGATTTTAATTAATTGATTTACATATTTTGGGGTTGTTTTGAGACAAGGTCTCTCTGTAGCTCCAGCTGACCTGGAACTCATTATGTAGACCAGGCTGGCCTTTATCTCACAGAGATCCTCCTGCCTTTCTCTCCCGAGTGCTGGGATTAAAGGTGTGCCCAACACCGCCCCTGCTATTATATGTAATTTTTATGTGTATGTGTGTGTGCCTGCACAAGTTTATGCATGCACATGCATGCAGGAGCCCACAGAAGACAGAAGAGGTTGTCAGATCCTCTGGAACTAGAGTTACTGGTGGGTTTGAGCTGCCATGCTAGTGCTGGGAACTGAGCTCAGGTCATCTGCAAGAGCAATAAGTGCTTAATTGCTGAGCCATCTCTACAGTTCTAAATGGTGCAGTTTTAGAAAATAGATGCTAACTTTGTATGCTGGGTTGCCTGGTGATGCAGGAGATGTCACCTATGTTCTTGCTGGCACTGCCCTCTGGCCTCTCCTCTACCATCCACACACCTGCTGGACACATCCCCATTGCTCTAGTATGTCTTACATCTTTCTGAACATCAAAGTGAACAACAGAATATTCCTGGGAGACATCCTTGGACCAGAACAGCAGCTTTCTGAATATCAAAGTGAAAAACAGAATATTCCTGGGAGACATCCTTGTGCCAGAACAGCAGCCAAGTCCTACATGAAAGTGACCCAGAACTACACGTATGTAGTGAATCCTCCACACGACTTCTTCTAAGCTGTAACCCTTAGACAGCCATGACTGCTTTAACATTACACAAGATGGCCTATGTGAAAGAAGGGGAAATCACAGGCTCTACTTTGGGTCCTAAGTGTTACCCAAACACCATGTGTTGAAAGCTTGCTTACCAGCTTATGGCTCTATTGGGAGGTGGGAGAGTCTCTAAGAAGTGGGCTTAAGGGGACATTAGATCACTGGAAGTGTGCCCTTGAGGCGGTTACAGGGATCCAGTTCCCCTTCTTTCGCTCTTTTTTTCCTACCATAATTCTCTGCCTCACCACTGGCCCAAAAGCCAAGGACTGCGTTACCCGCAACTGTGAGCTTAAACCAACTTGTCTCCTTACTGATTATTTCAGGCACTCTGCTGCATCGCCGAAACACAGAGTAACACTGACACGTGGGGTTCACTGAGATAAGGCCTTAACCACTTATCATGCAGATTTTAAAAACACATATGCTCATGGGAATGAGTTCTGAGGGCCCCTCATGGGGTCTTGGGAAGGCTTCTACCAGCAAGGGGGACTTGAAGCTAAATCTTTGTTAGCTTTACAGCTCATCGGCTTCTGCTTAGGAATTCAGAGATATGGTAAGCCAATCAGACCCTACCCATCAACTGCTTCTTCCTTGATCCAGAAGCCCCTGCACAAACCTGAGTCTACCAGCTACCCCAAGCCTGGCTGCCTATGCCTGTGCTGTCCCCTCCCTATCATCAGCCTCCCTTGTCTACATAGTCTGTGTTTCCCCATGAGGGGACACAAAACTGTCTCCTCTGCTCCAAGAGTATCAGGTGGAATTGTTTTTCCTGTTTATTATTTTGATGATTATAAGTGAGTATTTACATTGCAAACCCCAGTTTATTTTTATTTTATCTAATATTAATTCTGCTCCTAGGTTTAGTGGTTTGACAAAGGGCTTCCCAGAATGGATCCAGTCCATTTCTGGGCTGCATTACTCTGCCTGGACTTAGATGAACTTTTGCCATCTCACACTAAGAGATTGAGTGTTTGCTCTATTCCTTTAGAGATGTCATTGGTCTATTTCAATCTATCTGTGAATGAATGATTTAAATGGTGAGTCAGGACTCTCTCACCTGCAATTGATGGACCAATGCCACAAGTCACATAGCTTATGCAGAATGAAGGCGGAAAGGGCTGTGATGTCTAGATTGAGTCCTGACTCAAGCACAGCAAGATTGGAGGGTGAAGGACAGGGCAGAGTCTTTCTCTTAAGCTCTCGCCTTGACTTTTTCAGTATGCTGGTAAAGGGACCGTGAGCTACATGGTAGATAGTTATTCCAGGGTTCTGCCTTTCTTGACATGCTCTGCTGAATCTGTGATTAACTCTTTCTTGGTCACATACCCTTGCTCATCTTCTCTTGGACTAATTGCTGTGGTCATTCATGGGAGGAGCAGAGATTAGGCATCACCTTCTGTACTTACTCCCTAAATCCCACAGTGGAAATGTGGGTCATTTCTCCCAAACAAATAGTGAGCATCCTAGACAAATAAAAAAATATGTCCCCTACACAAATAAAGCTAAATATCACTGATAAATTCAAATAGCTTTCTTGAAGCTTCACGTTTCTTCCTCACTCCCATGTTCATGATAATTATTCCATCAAGGGGAAAGCCATTTAAAATTAGCCTGATCTCCAGGATCTTTGATACGATTATGGTACTCTTTTATTTCAGCTAGGTTTTTATGGTAGGTCAGTTTCCCAGGAAACTGGTTTATGTAGAGTGGAGAGAGAGGGAGATGCGGTCTGGGCAAAAGGGAATCTCAATGACCATGGAGTGATCTTATGGAGCTTGGGAACTTGGATGGCCCTTTAGAGTCTTCTCATTGAGGTGAGGATGGTTGGGGATCTAAGCCTTCCCTTTGGCCACCCTCTGAACCGAGGCTGCCCCAATTGTAGTTCTGCGGCTGGCACAGGTCCTGGAGAGGACTCAGCTGTGAACCATCGAGAGCCAATGCTCCCAGCAGCTGGAAAAGTGGATTGCCATGTCCTGAAGGGGAATCAAAGAAGCACAGCACTTGCATCCACTCCAGTAGATTTCCAAATAGTGGAAACAAGGCTCATGCAATCCTAATATTTGAATACTAAGAGCCAAGTATGGGGCAGGTTCATGCTTACATGTGTTATCACTTGACATTTTCTCTGTGTGTGCATGCTTGTACACACATCTGTGCAAGCCAGTGCCTTCCTCAATCACTCTCTACCTTATTTTTTTAATTTTTTAATTTATTTTCTATGTGTATGAATGTACTGTCTGCATGTAGGTCTGTGCACCCGTGTCGTGCAATGCCACAGAGGTCAGAAGAGGGTCTCGGATTCCCCTGGAACTGGAGTTCTCCTGGAATTGGAGATACAGACGGTTCTCGGCCGCCATGTGGGTGCTGGGGATCGAACCCGGGTCCTCTGCAAGAGCAGTTGGTGCTCTTAACCGCTAGGCTATCTCTCTAGCCTTCTACCTTATTTTTTAAAGATTTATTTTTACGTTATGTGTATGGAAACTTTGGCTGCATGTAGTAAGTGCATTCCATGCACACAGTGCCCAAGGAGGCCAGAAGATGACATCAGATCCCCTGGAACTGAAGTTACAAAGGGTGGATAGCCACCATGCAGTTGGTAGGAACTGAACCCAGGTCCTCCGCTCTTATCCCCTCAGCCATCTCCCCAGCCACCACCACCTTTTTTCTCAGGTCTCTCACTGAATCGGGAGCTCACTGGCTCTGCTCCACTGGCTAGCCAGTGAGCCTCGGGGGTCCTCCTGTCTCCGCCCCCCAGATGCTGGAATTACAAACCAGCATTGCCCCACATGGCTTTCCCATGGTCATGCTTGCACAGCAAGCACTTTACAGACTGACCCATCTCCCCAGCCCCACCATTTTCTTAAATTAAAACTTTAACTTTAAAAACCTGTATTTTAGGGGGCTGGAGAGATGGCCTAGCGGTTAAGCGTGCTGACTGCTCTTGCAGAGGACCCGGGTTCGATCCCCAGCACCCACTTGGCGGCTGAGAACCGTCTGAAACTCCAATTCCAGGAGAACTCCAGTTCCAGGGGAATCCGACNAGATAAAATATTACTATGCCAATAGAGATCATTTGCTGTCCCAATCACTGCAGCTTTAGAACTGGGTTGGACCATTGACTGATTTTCTTCCTTAACAGCTTGCATGGTATCCTTTAGAGGCATGAGAGGTAGTCTTCAGGGAAGAAGCCTCCAGGTCAGTTTCATGTTCATTGATCCAAGTTTTGTGTCTAAGGAATGTCCTATCTTTTTTTTTTTTTTTTTTTTTTTGGTTGTTTTGAGTCAGGGCCTCCCTGTAGCTCCAGCTGGCTTGGAACTCACTATGTAGACCAGGCTGACTTTGAACTCACAGAGATCCGCCTGCCTCTGCCTCCCAAGTGCTGGGATTAAAGGTGTGCGCCACCATGCCCAGCCTATAAAGAAATCTTAAAGACACAAAATAAGGTGACTATGATGTCTTTGCATTATGGTGCTGCCTGGTACATAGATCTAGAACTCTTATCTGCCAGGGCAAGATCTAACTGGTCTGAGAATCCCTCCAATATTGGGCTCTTTCAGGCTAGAGATAGCCAGAGTACTGGACTCAAAATACCATTCTCCATGTTCATTGGGGTGGGCTGGTGGGTCGAGCTTGACTTAGCATCCCTACCTGTGTTCACAGTTTACCTTCTTAGCCCCTTTATATCTCCTACTTTTAGATTTCTTTCTGCACTTGTTACCATTACAGTCTTCTTCCTTTTAGAACGAGACGCCTTCAAAGCCGCTCTCTAACGACTTTCTCTATCCACAGACCTCTGTAGACAGGCAGCTGGGTCTTCCCTCCGGGCGGCCTGTCCCTCACAGGGAGCACTCCTGCTGCCTCTGCTCCACTCCTGATTCCCTCTCTGCCCACACCATTTCTTTATTTGGAGCGGGGACTGGTAATTCATGTTTTTTATTATGGGGGTATAATGTCTCTGACTGACATTTTCTTTTTCTTAATTTTATTATGTGTATGAATATACTGTCTGCATGTAGGTCTGTGCACCTATGTCGTGCAATGCCACAGAATTCAGAAGAGGGCGTTGCATTCCCCTGGAACTGGAGTTAAAGATGTTTCTCAGCCGCCATGTGGGTGCTGGGATTGAACCCCGGTCCTCTGCAAGAGCAGTCGGCGCTCTTAACTGCTAGGCCATCTCTCCAGCCCCCTGATTGACATTTTCTATATTTTATTTTAGACCCCTACCCTATCTGTATCTCCTGCAGCCCTTCCCCGCCCCCAGCCAGATTTCACACATTCTGTCATATGTTAAGACCTATGCAGTCAAGTTTGTGTCCCAAGATGTTCCTGGGTGTGAGTTCATCCACTGTAGCTCAGTCAGCCTATCTAGTGCCATTCCCTCACAGAAGACCAACTCTTGCCTACCCATACTCAGATAAGGTTAAGGCCTCTTTCTCGTTCCCCACTTCTATGCTGGGTTTTCTGGTTTGAGTCAGCCTGGGTCTTGTGCACGCTGTCACCATTACTGTAAGTTCATATGAGCAAGTTCTCAGCCGCCTGGAGAACTGTTTCCTTAGGGTCATTCTTCATCCCTGGATCTTACAGTCTGTCTGCCCCCTCTTCTACAGTGGTCTCTGAGCCCTGGGTGGCAGAGATTTAATAAAGGAGTCCTCTCCAGGGATACACATTCTATAATATAGGAGTCCTCTCCAGGGATACACATTCTGTAATATAGGAGTCCTCTCCAGGGATACGCATCCTGTAATATAGGAGTCCTCTCCAGGGATACGCATCCTGTAATATAGGAGTCCTCTCCAGGGATATGCATCCTGTAATATAGGAGTCCTCTCCAGGGATACGCATCCTGTAATATAGGAGTCCTCTCCAGGGATACGCATCCTGTAATATAGGAGTCCTCTCCAGGGATACGCATCCTGTAATATAGGAGTCCTCTCCAGGGATACACATTCTGTAGCCTCTTGTCTTTACTTTTGTCCGGTTGTGGCTTTCTGTGTTCATCAGCATCTGTCCCATGAGGAATCTTTGCTGGTGAGAGTTGAAAGACACTTTAGTATTCTCTCTTCCCCATGTTCCCTGATCTTTAGATGTAGAGAGTACATTGTAGATGCGTCACTTGGGATTGGGCATCTCACAGACACTTACTCTCTGTGTTTGACCAGTTGTGAAACTCTGAAATAGTCTCCATCTGTTGCAAAAAGAAGCTTCTTTGATGAGTGGTGAGAGGTATATTTGTCTGTAAATATGAGGATCATATTTAGTATACAGTAAAAAATTACATTTGTTAGCTGGGCATGATGGTACATGTCTTTAATCTCAGGTCTTGGGGGCAGAGGCAGATGGATTAGGTCAGCCTGATCTGCATAGTGAGTCCTAGGCCAGCTGTTTCAAAAAGGCAAAACAAACAAAAAAAGGAAATTATAGTTGTCTAGGGATGTGACAGTCATAGGTTTTTATCTGTAATTGATGACCTCTCCTGACATGCGTATTTGGCTATATTTTCGGTACCATACATGACTTCCCTCCCATTGAGAGGGTTTTAAGGCCAATTAGAGAGCCTTGATTACCTTCAAGATAAAAGTGCCACTGCTTCACCAGGAGAGATAGTTTCCTAGGCCAACTTCCTGCCCCATTTCTAATGAATCAAGTAGTTCCCATTTAAGCTGAGCTGCACAATATGTAAAGAAGAGGACACAATTGGACCCTCGAGGCGTGAATATGAGGAGCAGGCTGAGTTTTGCTCACTTTAAGTAGACTTAACAATCTGGAAATTTTGTCCATAATCAAATTTAGATTTCTCTTTTTCTTTAAATAAATAAATAAATAAATAAAACAAAAGTGAACAGGAAACAGATGCTATAGCTCTGCAGAGGGGCATCCCTACCTGGGTCCTCTTAGCTCAAGATGAATTGCAGCTGCCTCTCTCCCAGTTCCCACACTTGCTGACATACCAAACCTACTGCCTCCATTCATGGATGTTTCCTGCCTGCATCCAATGGTTTAAAATCCTGGATTAAGTCAGAATTTCTCACTGGATATGATAGTGCACACATTTAGTCCCAGCACGTGGGAGGCAGAGACACATAAATCTCTGTGAGTTGAAGTCAGCATGGTCTATATAGCAAGTTCTAGATCAGCTGGGGCTACAGGAAGACCCTGTCTAAAAAATAAACCAGCACTTCTCCAGGGTGATACCTGACAAGCAGCACGAGCTCTCAGCAGTAGGGAATGGCTGACGGCATGATACCTCAAGGGAGAAGTGGGGAAGAAAATCAAGGCCAGGGTTTTCAACTGCGTTCTATCTTCTGAAGCAGGGAAACAAAGGGTGTGTCTCCTTTGTCAGTTTCCTTGACAACTTTGAATCCGTGGAGTGTTGTCCTAGTTTCATTTCTGTTGCTGTGATAAAATATCCAGACAAACAGCAGCTTAGGGGAGAAAGGATCTATTCAACTTACAGTTCCAGGTTACCATCCATCATGGAGGGGAAGGCAAGGCAGGAACTCAAGAAGCTGGTTATATCACATCCACAGTTAAGAACGGAGAGAAAGGTGCTGGAGAGATGGCTCAGCGGTTAAGAGCACTGGCTGCTCTTGCAGAGGACCGAGGTTTGATTCCCATCTCCCACATGGTGGCTAACAATCATCTGTAACTCCAGTTCCAGGGGATCCAATGCCCTCTTCTGATCTCTGAGGGCATTGCACAACACAGGTGCGCTTACACACATGCAGGCAATATACTCACTCAAACACATAAAAAATAATAAATAAAATATTAAGAAAGAACAGAGAGACAATAAACCCATTCTTGTTTGCTCTGCCTGGGGAATGGTACTGCCCACAATGAATTAATAATCAAGACAATCCCACATAGACATGCCCACAGGCTGACCTGGTCTACATAACTCCTCATTAAGAATTTTTCCCAAGGTGATTCTAGGCGGTGTCAAGTTGGCATAACGAGCACAAATGTGTCATAGTTTTTGCCCCAAATGGTCCAGAGAAAAGGGTCGCCCCTGCCACTTGTTACTCATCTGTCGCCAATGAGGAAATGTAGGAAGATACTGTGTTCTCTCCTAGAGGGGCCAGGTATGCTGCTAAGTAAAAATGTGAGACGAACTCCAGGAGAGCAGTGTCTTGTTTGACTCAAGCAACATTTCTCTTGTCCTGACTTCAGACAATTTCCTCTGCTGACTGGCAAGTTGTGCTTATGGTAACTCACCACAACCTGCTTCCCATAGAGATTTGCTTAAGAAGTGGATGAAGAGAACCGAGAACAAAAGGAATAAGAAAGGGACTGCTCTAGAGTAGCAGAGGTTCTAAGGGACATAGACAGGAAATGACGGGTGCATGGATTTTTCTCAGTAAAACCTGAGAGCTATTCCTTGGTTTACACAAAGGGAAAATGCCTTCACCTGGGTCTTACTGTTTGTAATGTTTTGTGTTACAGGTATATGTGTGTGCTCATGCATGTGTAGGCCAGAGCACACAGCCTTGGGGGTCATTCTGCAGCAGCCATCTGCCTTTTTCTCTTTGTTTCTTTTTTCATTTTATTTTTAGACAGGGTTTCTCACTGATCTGAACTTGCCAAATCAGCTAGGCTGGCTGGCCAGTGGGCTCCAGGGATCTGCCTATCTCTGCCTCCCCTGCGTAGGGATTACAAGCATTACCTCCATTCCCAGCTTTCTAAACGTGGGTACTGGGAAGTGAGTTCAGGTCTTTGAGCTTGTAAGGCAAGCACTTTACAGACTGATCCATCTCTCCAGCCCTGCCTCTTGCTTATTTTAAAACCCAAAGTGTCCTCTTCCAGATTTGCTAATTTAAGCATATGTACCAATCAGTTATGTTTTCTGACTTCAATAAATAATAGGTTTAAAGGAAAAAAGTGGGCTCCTGGGTGGGAGGTGCCTTCCTTGCAGAACGGAGGACAGAGGATGGAGCAGGAGCAGGTTGAGGCATCCAGGGACTTCATTATACAGAGCACTCACCCTGCTGGGAGGAGGGTTCATCTCTGCTCCTCCTCCCCCTCCCCGTGCCTCCTCTTGGCACACTTCTCCTGGTAACATCTACATTTCTTAATTTAATGGGTTCATTAGTCTGTTATAGCTTTCCCATAGCTTGAATAGGTCCAGACAGTGATGAATGGTTTATCAAGAAAGCAGCTCAAGGGTAAGACTTCATAGATAGCAGTTGTGCCTTAATCAGGAAATCCGAAGGACTGTTGGTAGGGAGGGGAGAGGGAAGGACATTGGACTCACCAGAAAAATTTCTTCCCCTGGGTCTCCTGACTCAGAAACATTAAAAAATCTAATGCGGCTTTATTCTCCATCCTCCTTTAAGCCTTAAACGTCTGTCTTTGGGGCATGGAGTGTAATAGACTGGGGCTTTAGGACCAGTTTCTCTGAGAAGCAGCCGATGTTCAAGAAGGGCCCTTGACACCGTTCTGACTTAATGCTAGACACATCTGCAGCTACTTGGACAAAATTGACATTGTTTGGAGTGTGAAGCAATCGCCTAGCGCTGCATTAGGGAGCATTTACTCTTGAGCCGTGCTACCAGACAGCAAATCTTGACCTTTAGGAGTTCAGAGATTAGATTTCGTGGCTGCAGGCGTTCAAGATATTGTTAGGAATTTGTTGCTATTCAAAGCAGATTTCAGGGGTTACCTATGGGTTTAAGTCATCGCATCAATCATTTTTTGGAAGGTTCTTTTAAAGCCAAGATAGCTTCAAATAAAAACTAGGATTACTTTTACATTGATTGTCAGTAGTTGGTGAGGAGCACATGGGAGCACCCTTGAGATACTGTTAAAGTTTTTGTACTGGTTCCCTTGCTGGCCCGTGGTCTGTGCAATTGGGGAGAAAAGGCACCCTGCTCCATTCAAAGCGGCCGCTGTAAGACAGGCAGAAAGGAGAGTGTGGATCTGGCTGCTGTGGGTTCCTTCAAGCCCTTCAACACAGTGAGTGCACAGATCTCCCACAGGTTATCTCAAAGTGCATCATTTAAAACAAGTCGTGTTTAAGACAGCAGGGGTTAAATGGGCTTACTCACCGAGTCACCCTGCACAGGTACCTGATCTCCTCCGTGTGTGTGTGTGTGTGTGTGTGTGTGTGCATGTGTGTGTGTGTGCGTGCATGTGCGTGCATGCATATAGATTCCCAGAGGTCATTTTCCCAGTCCTTCTGCTTTCTTGATCCCAGGGATACCTTGGAAGAATTGTGTCTGAAAAGGAATTATCACACAGTGCCTAGACCTGCACAGTGGGCTTGTCTTCTGGTACCAGACTTTCACTCAACAGATTGTTTATTTACTGTGCAATTACTATTAAGCTCCTTTACAGATTTCCCAACTCAAAGTTGGTTCAACACCTTGAGAGCTTATCTCCGCCATTTCTTTTCCCATCTCCAAATTTGCCAATTTCTCAAACAGGAGGTTTGCACTAGCTAATTTGCACCAGGCTGATTCTACTGCAACTGCAGGGTGGTAGGAGTATCAGGGCAGCAACAGCAGCATCAAAAGAAACAGCAAGAGCCTGGGAAAACAGCAGAGGGAGTGAGATGCTAACCCCTATTGAAACAACAGAGGTGTGAGACATCAAAGCAATCACAGCAAGTCAGTATGTTTAGCTATGCTCCCCATAATGGAGAAGGTAGTTATCATAAAATATATTTTAGAAAGATTTTTGACTAAAATTGTCAGTGTTTAAAAGCTCTGTTGCTGGAAAGAAGTTCTCTCTCTATATATCTTGCATATCTTCAATAGAGGGCATTGCTTAGTATTGCTGATTAAGTGAGATTCTTTTGTGGCAGGTGCACATCAGGTGAGGGAGTATAGTGTCTTGCAGGTGCTTCAACACCTGTCTGTCTGGCACTCTAGAACGTCAATGGAGAAATGAAAAGGACCCAAGTTCTCTTCTTTTCCATCCAAGTGGAAAACACGATGCCCAGGGCCTTCTCCCTATTATCTGCAGAAGAGTCCCCATGTGGCAGGCATGACATCCCATGTGGCAGGCATGACACCCCATGTGGCAGGCATGACATCCCATGTGGCAGGCATGACATCCCATGAGGTAGGCATGACATCCCATGAGGTAGGCCTTACTGCACACTTTGCAGAGCAAGAAGCCCAGGTTCACACAGTCCACAAGGTGTATGGTAGGGAGATGGGCTCGGCTGTCCCATTTACAGGTTTATGCTGGTGCCACTAGGTTGAACAATAGCTTTCATGTGGATGACTAAACTGAGGCACACACCGCTAAACCATCGTGAAGGAGTTACAGACGGTGGTGAGAACAAACACTGCACCTCAGTCCGCTGGCCTTCCACTGCACCTCACTCTTACTGCTCTCTCTGGACTGTGTCTGTACCACTGGCCACTGTGACTGAACCCACAACTTGCTGACTATAAATACGTACTCATAAATATTTATAAATACAAGATATATAGTTCTATTTAATATATACACATATTATATGCCCACTGTAAGGCATGCTTGCCAATTGCCCTTGTTCTTGTGGAACTATATTCACATGTGCATTGTATGGCACAGCTAAGGGTTTCGACCAGACTTCAAAGCCAGCATGATATGTGGTCACAGTGTCTCCTGACTAGAACTAACTACAGGCAGTGCTTGCTATGGGAATGACTGACTTCTCAGCAGAATAGGGAGAAAGGCAGTTGAGTCTCTTAGACATCAAGATAAGAATGTCATTTGTTTACAAGAAATATAATTCTGCAGCTGCCAAAAATAGAAAAGCTAACCCCGGTGCTATGAACATGAGGTATTAGTCAACAGGCTAAGTCAAAGTTACTTGAACTTATTTATTTTAAAATCCTTTTAAATTACAAAGGCAATTGTATCTCTATTGCAGCACAATAGGAAAATATCAGTAAGTAAAACAAAATAACATCCATCCATACAGTTCTACTAAAGACAACATGAGCAACTCTTGTATAGATTTAACGCAATGCCAATCAAAATCCCCAAGTTTCTTCACAGGCCTGGAAACAAAAGTCCTTAAATTCATTTGGAAAAACAAAAGACCCTGAATAGCCAAAACAACCCTGAGTGAAAAGAGCTACACAGGGGGGATCTCTATACCAGACTTCAAACTATACTACAGGGCTATAGTCATAAAAACAGCCTGGTACTGGCACAAAAACAGACCTGTTGACCAATGGAACAAAACTGAAGATCCAAATCTGAGCACATACAATTTCAGCCATCTTATATTTGACAAGGGGGCCAAGAAGCCACAATGGAGAAAAGACAGCATCTTCAGCAAGTGGTGTTGGCAAAACTGGATCACCACTTGTAGAAGAATGAAATTAAACCCCTACCTCTCACCCTGTACAAAAGTCAACTCCAGATGGATTAAAGACCTCAACGTGAAACCCCAAACTCTGAAGGTGATAGAAGAAAAAGTTGGCAGCAGACTACAAGACATAGGCGTAGGAAAAGACTTCCTAAATCAGACAGCAGCTGCACAAGAATTAAGGTCGACAATTGACAAATGGGACCTCATCAAACTCAAAAGCTTCTGTACATCAAAAGAAACAATCAAGGAAGTGAAGAGAAATCCCACAGAGTGGGAGGAAACCTTCACTGCAGATACATCTGACAAAGCATTGATTTCCAGAATATATAAACTACTCAAAAAACAAAGAAAAAAGAAAACAAATGACCCACTCAATAGATGGAGCAAAGAACTGAACAGAGACTTCACAAGTGAGGAATTAGAGATGTCTGAGAAACACCTCAAGAACTGTTCAACATCACTAATCATTAAGGAAATGCAAATGAAAACCACTTTAAGATATCATCTTACTCCAATAAGACTGGCTAGGATCAAGAAAACAAATGATACCAAGTGCTGGAGAGGTTGTGGGGAAAGGGGAACACTCATCCACTGCTGGTGGGAATGTAAACTCGTACAGCCACTATGGAAAGCAGTGTGGAGAACCCTTGGAAGACTTGGAATGAACTTGCCACCCGACCCAGCCATACCACTCCTGGGCATGTACCCTCAAGACTTACGCCACCACAGAGATACATGCACGGCCATGTTTATTGCAGCTCTCTTCACAATAGCAAGGAGCTGGAACCAACCTAAATGCCCCTCAACTGACGAGTGGATAGAGAAAATGTGGTACATCTACACAATGGAGTTCTATGCAGCAGTAAAGAAAGACGACATCACGAGCTTTGCAGGAAAATGGCTGGAGCTAGAGGACATCATGCTGAGTGAAGTAACACAGTCCCAGAAAAACAAACGATGAATGGTATCCCTCATCTGTGGATGCTAGTGCCAATTACCTAGTTGTAAGTATTTCTTGTGTATGGCCCCCTGAGCTTTTGTCCAAAGCAGGTGGGAGTGATGCATATTGGAAACAACACCACTACCAACAACAACAGAGAGGACTGAATCAAAGAACTGACTGAAACAGTGAACTTCTGCTCAAAACAGTCAACTTCCACATGGAGAATATTGAGAAAGACTGAGAAAGAGATGAAAAGCATATTTGGCAGAATGCATGAGCTCTGGTGGGATGGGTGAATGGGGGGGGGACACACGGGTCTAGATTTGTTAAAAAAATAAAAAATAAATTTATGTGAAAAAAAGATAACATGAGCAAATATTGTTTGTAAAAAAGGATTATAATACAGGGTTTTTTGTTTGAGTGGAAATGCTGATATTTGGGTAATTGAGGCTACCTAGATGTCTACATATGATAGGGTGCTTTTCTTTAAAGTGTGGCCACAGGTTGGCTGTGTGGTCCCTGCTGCTTCTTGGGAGTTCCACCAGCATTTAAGCACCCTGTGTGTTTGTTATAGAGATTCATCATCAACCCAGTATCCTACCAACGAGCCCCCACCCCCACCCCCAGGCACCATGCACATAGAAACTTAGGACCTGCCTTGACCTATAGCTGGGTGAACTTGGTCAGTGACAGGGGACAACGAGGACGCCATGAGGAACAATCAAGTATTAAGATGCCTAGCACATCTACAGGAGAACATATCACTCCCTTCCTCCCTAGGGTCAAATCACCTTCCACAACTCAATGCCAGCTACCCACCCGTAGAGAAGCAGATTCCTAGAAGAACCTGTATTTCTAGACCTTAGGGCAAGGTGGGCAGTATGCAAAATAGTAAACCATCACCCTGTCTTTACTTGGTATTCAATGTGTTTCTCCTTTTCCACCTTCATTAAGCAAATCACTGGATGTAGATACAGCCCTGGCTGTATCTGCCCTCAAGGAGTTGAAGTCTAATGCAGTAAAATTCCTCTGAAACCCAAGGCTGCCCACTGTGCTGGGCAGTGTTGGACCATTACATCTGCCACCAGACTAAGAGGAAATTCTGGCTGTCTTGGGCATGGTGACCAGGGCATTGCACTTTTGCTGGGCAAGAGTTCATAAAACTTCAGACTGAAAAAATAACTCCGAAGTAAAGAAATAGCCTGAGTATATGAGACTGCATTTTCTAATGAATCAGAGCTGAAGTTTTCTTTTTCTTTCCATGTTTTCATGCTGTTATTTCAAGTCACTCTGGTGTCCTGTGCTGAAGCATTTGCATGCTTGCCTTTCTCCATTTGGTCCCAAACTGTATTTCTTATTTGAAATTTCCATTCCTACTCATTTTCATTCATTATTCATCCCATCCAAACTCAGTCACATCAGAGCAAGCAGTTCCCGTCCACAGACAAGTGCAGTCTCCCTTGGGAGACACTGCCATGGTCCCTGGGGTGGTGATATGGGGAAAGCAAGGGAGGTGGGAAGTCAGGGTCCCTGAAGCCTCTACATCACAGATTGAGGCCATGACGAGTGTGACAGAAATGCAGTCGCAGCCCAGTGCCTAGAGATTTAGTCGCAGCCCAGTGCCTAGAAATGTAGTCGCAGCCCAGTGCCTAGAAATGTAGTCGCAGCCCAGTGCCTAGAGATGTAGTTGCAGCCCAGTGCCCTAGAAATGTAGTCGTAGCCCAGTGCCCTAGAAATGTAGTCGCAGCCCAGTGCCCTAGAATGACAACAGGGTCTGAGACCATGGACATGTCTGAGACAACAGGGACTGAGACAGTGGACATGTGTGAAACAACTGGGACTGAGACAGTGGTCATGTCTGAGACAACATTGACTGAGATTGGACATGTCTGAGACAACAGGGACT
This sequence comes from Rhizomys pruinosus, assembly GCA_009823505.1. Taxonomy (NCBI): domain Eukaryota; kingdom Metazoa; phylum Chordata; class Mammalia; order Rodentia; family Spalacidae; genus Rhizomys; species Rhizomys pruinosus. The sequence continues at coordinate 2,368,859 of VZQC01009338.1, forward strand.
GAGACAGTGGACATGTCTGAGACAACACACATATCTGAGACAACAGGGTCTGAGACCATGGACATGTCTGAGACAACAGAGACTGAGATAGTGCCCTAGAAATGTAGTCGCAGCCCCAGTGCCCTAGAACCCCAAAGTGAGGCAAACCCAAGATTTTTTTTCTATAACAAACTCACTGGGTGTCAAAACCAGACCTGAGTTGACATAAGTCTATTTTTACTTCTCTTACTTTATATGAATATTCATACATTTCATTAGGGAAATATTAATATGTTTAATTCTGGGATGCCACCACATATCCTGTTTGGGTGTTATGTAATTTATGGAAAATGCCCTAGATTACCTTTCTAAAATTCAAAAATTCTGAATTCTTAAGCAGATGGGTCTCGTGGATTTCTTTTAAGGAATTGTAATGGTAGGCTTATTCCCCCCCCCCAGCCTGTCTTATTATCTCACCCCAATTTTCATTCAGAGAGACAATTTGTCTTTCATTTTCTAGAGAGTACAAATCAGGTGATCTCCTAAATATCTTTTCACCCTTTAACTACATAACACTCAAAATTAGCTTTTATCTTATGTATACTCTGCCTAACACCTTGGGTATTTAAAATTGTTGCTAGATATTTTCTTAAATGTTATGTGTTTTTTTGTCTTTTTAAAAAACAACTTCATTGAGGTATAATCTGCATATCATAATGTTCACTTGTTTTACAAACAGGATCCAGTAACTTGGAGTAAACTCACAGATTTGTATAGCCGTCATTATAAACTAATCATTGCATATTTTATCTCCCATAAGAAGCCTCAGCTCAGTTTGAGGTGACTCTTCTCTGTCGATCACCAGTCTGCTGTCATGCCAGGCTCAGTCCTCACGGGGAAACTGAGGTTAGCCTGTGTAAAACATGAAGCTGCGATCTGACCTGGGTCCTTCTAGACCCCAAACTTGACCATTCTCTGAGGCTGCCTGAGGAGGAGGAGAGTGGTGTCTCACTGGAAGATTCCAAAGAGTCCTTTCCAGCCTCCCACAGAGGGACCGTGACCTTTAGGCTCCAGCCAGCTGAGAGCTCCTGGGGGTCTGCAAATCCATGAAATGCCTCCAGCTAAGCCAGGGACTTACTTTAATGACTAGATAAGAATGATGTGTCATGAACAGACTAATTGCATATAAAAGGAACGCTTCTCAAGTGCGCAGTGTGTTCCCGAAAGCGCTTTAAATGTCCCCCAGAGATGCTGTTTGAAGCTGCCATTTGCATTATCAATGAATAGGCAGTTTGCCAAGCCAGGAGGGAGCATTGGCCCAGCCCTGACTCAAACTCTACACATTCCAACATATCAATGGCCAAATTAATGAAACCTTTTCACAGGTTTCCTTTCTCCACTATAGACATGAGAAGTTGTTCCTTTGGATGTAATTGTCCTGCTGTGCTGCTGTGGCTGTGACCCAAGAACAAATGGCTAGTATAGTATAATGTGTGAATACGGCTGAGGATCTGCTGCTGTGCTGTTGTTATTATTATTGAGCATTAATTTCTGCACTGTCCATTCAGAAAAGTCCATTCTCAAAGCAAACAAGTCAGCCTGGTGCCATCCCCCTTTCTGTGTCACGCCCCTCACTGTGACAGCATCGCCTGCCTCTCCTGCCTGCCTGCTTGGGCTTGTAGGAGTATGTGTTTCCTCACCTTCTATCTTAGCTAAACACAGTTCTAGCAACAGGTTTCTAGCCCAGCACTCATGCCTCAGTATGACACCAAGATCACCCAAATACAGAGATCTGAGGTCCATGGGTTTTGAACCTTGTAGAAATTTGGGAGTAACAGATAATCTGGGGTCTGTAGAGAGGGCCCATTGCCCAGAGAAAACCATGCACAATGCTGTGAGACTGGCCCTGGACAGCACAGAGCTCGCAGAGCTGGGAGACATCCTGGCCCTATCCTGGGTCCTATGTCGTCCTTAGGGCTACTGGAATTACTTAAAGGTACTAGAATTATTCCAGGGCTGAGGAGACCATTCCATGGGTAAAGTGCTTGCTGAAGTATGAAGACCTGAGTTTGAATCCCTAGAACTCATGTAAAGCCAGGCACGGCCATGCATGCATGTAATCCCAGTGCTTCTGTGGTGAGATGGGCACGGATAGGAGGATCCCTGGAAACTCATAGGGTAGCTGGTCTGGCATAGGCAGGACTGAACAGCAGAAGAGAGGCCTTGTTTCAAACAAGGTGGGAGGCAAAGACTGATAGGCTATCTTCTGACCTCCACACAAGCACAGTGGCACACACGTGCCCGCACTCACACATGAACATGCATGCAAAATGATTTCGCCCCCATCAAGGTAATTCAGAACATAAAGATTTTGTTTAATTCATGTACTTTCTTGCATGCTTCTAAAATTTAATTACAAATTTTATAATTAATATTAATATATATTTTTGGTTGGTGAGAAGCTTTTGGAGTCATTTTATTATTTTTATTTATTTTATGTGCATAACTACTTTGCGTGTATGTAGGTGCACCACATGATACAATGCCCATGGAGGCCAGAAGAGTGCACTGGAGACTCTGGAACTGGAGTTATAGACAGCTGTTAGTCACCATGCGGGTGCCGAGAACTGAACCCAGGTCCTCTGCAAGAGCAGTCAGTGTTCTTAATCGCTGAGCCACCTCTCCAGCCCCCCTTTACCTATTTTCCATCACTTAATCACCATGATGATCCTATGAAGGCCACTTATTATTAATTATTATTAGTTTTCAATATTTTGTATTGTTAATGATAAGTGAGATGAGATGTTATGAAAATACATATGATAAGTTGTGATTTGTAAAATACTCATCCTGGGGCTGGAGAGATGGCTCAGTGGTTAAGAGCACTGACTGCTCTTGCAGAGGACCTGGGTTCAGTTCCCAGCACCCACATGGCAGCTAAGAACTCTCTTAGGCCAGGCATGGTGGCGCACGCCTTTAATCCCAGCACTTGGGAGGCAGAGGTGAGCACAGCATATACCAGGTGCACATGTGAACATGTAGACAAAATACTCATGCATGTTAGATATATAAATAAGTCTTAAAGTCCTCATCCTTACTAAGAATAACAAGACAGTGAAGGTCAGAGATATGAAGGAATTTACCCAAGATTCACATGCCTTTTAAGAATGGGGAGGTTAGAGAATGGGGAGGTGGCCCAGGGGTACAGTCATAAGGTCCATGACCTTAACCTAAGCATATCCCCAACCTGAGTTAGGATTCCCAGCATGTACATAAAAAGCCAGGCATAGTGTCATCCACACATGTAACCTCAGCACTGGATAGGAGGAGAGAAATGGATCTCTGAGCCTCATTGCCCAGCCAGTATAGCCAAATTGGTAAGTTCCAGATCTCATGAGAGACCCTGTCTCAAAAAATTAAACTTCACACATGCACACACGCTAACACATATACACACTCACAAATAATAGGAGTGGGAGAGATTTCCTATCTTGTTCTGATACTCCCTCAGAGCTTAAATAACATGGCCTTGCCCAAGGTCACAGAGCTAAGCAGTAGGAGACTGGGTAAATTGCATTTAAATCCTGTTTTAGCTACAGCTTCAGATGTCAGCTTGACCCTGCCTAGAGGCATCTGAAGGCATCTAATGGAGAGAATGCCCAACTCAGATTGGCCTGTGGCCATGTCTATGACAGATTGTCTTGCTTGATGATTGATGTGGGAAGGCCAGCCCACTGTGGGTGGTACCAACTCTAGGCAAGTAGGCCTGAGCTATAGAAGAAAGCTAGCTGAGCGAGCCTGTGAGAGAGCCAGCAAGCAGCATCCTCGTGGTTTCTGCTTCAGTTCCTGCTTAAGTTCCTACCCTGACTTCCCTCTGCTATCTGGAAGTGCAAGACAAACAATTCCCTTCCCAAGTTGCCGCAACAGAAATCAAAGCATTAAAAGCTCTATGAGTTCCAGGAGTTTTAAAAGTTCAAACTATGCCACCACCACTAACAGTTAGATTTCTGAATTAAGGACCAAGTGTAAGGCCTGGACTTAATAACAAGGTTCTAGACCATGGAGTTCTTTTTCTTGAACTAGTGACTAGTTTGTGTCAAGTTGACAAAAACCAACCAACTGAGAATGCCCATACTGTTCCTGTCCACCATTTTAACCTTTTAAAAATGTGCTCTGGGACCTTGAACTAAGCATACCCCATGATGTGTCCACCATCATTGTTTCCTCAGCTATGACCTGACACTGAGCATGTTCACAAATGTGCTCACTTTACAAATGTATGCAAATTCCCAGAATAAAATCATCACGCTTTCTTTGTTCTAGGAGACTACTGCTTTGAAAATAACTCCCATGCTGTCCTGCGGCAGGTAATAAATCTTCCTTCCCCCTTCGTATTTTCTGAAATAGGCTCTCACTATGCAATCTAGGTGGCCTTGAATGCATGGTGCTCCACTTGCCTCAGCCTCCCAAGTGCGAGGATTACAGATGTGAATCTCCACTCTTTTATTCCTTGACCTGCTTGTTTGGAGCTTTTACTGTGAACAAAAGTTCCCAGAAAAATCCTGCATCCTGGACTGAACTTCTGTAAGGTTGGCCAACTGATTAACACTTCAGTGACTATAGAGAGTTTGGAATGCTGCAGATCCAGAGCCTATTTACAACTTATCTGAGCCTATAGCTGAGATTTCTCTTTTGCTGTAACTGGCTATTTAATGTTTCCACCAATGTATTTGAAAAGTGTCTTATATGACTTTTCTTTGTTCTTTTACTATAAAAACTTAATGAAATGGCTTCTATGATGGCACATGGGATTTAGGTGACCTGAATTTCTGTTCCTGAGCCTTGGTCACTCATATTTGCACTAGAATAGACCATCTCTTATCCCCTTTGAGATGAGAGTTGTGCTTTTTGTGTCAACAATACCTACCAAGATGTGAATCTATACTGTTCGGTAACAGATATTTTTTATTATTTTATTTTATTTTATTTATTAATGTGTATGAATGTACTGTCTGCATGTAGGTCTGTGCACCCGTGTCATGCAATGCCACAGAGGTCGGAAGAGGGTGTCAGATTCCCCTGGAACTGGAGTTCTCCTGGAATAGGAGTTACAGATGGTTCTCAGCCCCAATTTGGGTGCTGGGGATCAAATCCGGGTCCTCTGCAAGAGCAGTCGGCACTCTCAACCTCTAGGCCATCTCTCCAGCCCCTGGTAACAGATTTTATAAAATATACTAGTATTATAGGAATTTCCCAAAGGTTTTCTCATATCTGTTAGTGCAATTAGTTCCTTCCATTCCCCTCTCAGAAGAGCACCATGATATTTTCCTGCATGAACAGATAAAGTGCATCAGGTGTAGTTATTCCAAAGAACAATTTCCCCATGCACACTCATCTTGCTAGCTGTCTGATGACTACATTGAGGTGCATAGACCAACCTGGCTGGGACACCAAGCTGTATTTTATTTTTCATTTCCTCATTTACCAGAGGGATATTGTAGTAACAGAATGCAGTCTACAACTGAGTCAGTAGACTGAGCAGCAAGGTGGTCATGAAATAGAGGGCAGATGGTAGATGTGTCTGAGAAACAAATAATTCTGCCAGGAAATCTCGCTTTGTAGGTTGGACAGGGAGCCCCACAGAGCAATTTCTTCAATACCACCCAGTGTCTTTTCTTCCTATATTTTTTTATTTTTACTAGTTTTCAATCTTGATTTTATCTCCTACTCATTATTTTGATCACTGATTTTGAAACTTACATATATTTTTATCAGAGAATTTGCAATCATCTTTCCCCATCACATACAGTGCTCAGGAACCAGCCCATCCTTAGAGTCCTACCTCTAGGTAGAGGTAAAACTGCACGGGTACCTGGAATAAAATCCCCACAGGTGTGAGATGACACCTGCCTTTAAATCCCAGTACCCGGGAGGCAGAGGCAGGCAGAGCTCTGTGAGATTGAGGCCAGCCTGGTCTACATAGCCAGTTCTAAGCCAGCTGGAGTTCCAAGGAGACCTTGTCTCAGATCCCCACACTTCTGCTTAAAATGACAAATTGTGCTGAGATAGGGCATCTCTCTACCCTGTAGTGGGACAGATTGGACTGTGTCTCCTACTGTCCTAGCAGCTCTCTGAGGTCCTTCCAAGGAAAAAAATCCACATTAGCACAGCTTTATCATCGAGACCCCAAGTTGCAAAACAAAAATTACAGGCCAAATTAGGTTTACCAACATGTTTTATTTGACTCATAAAATTGACAAAAAGAAAATAATGGCCAGCCCTATACATTGGAATACATTGGAAGAGATCTTTATTTCTAGCTTCTAGAGTGAAAAGCTCTTCACACGAGACCTGTCTCAGCTTATAATGACATCACCCTCCAGTTCTATTATGCTGTCTTTTTAAGTAGTTTATTTTATTATTTGTATTCTATTTTATGTGTATGAGTGTACTACCTGCATGCATGTAAGTAAACCCATGTCATGTAATGCAAGTGGAGGTCAGAGGAGGGCATTGAATCTCCTGGAACTGGAGTTACAGAAGGTTGTTACCTGGCATATGGGTGCTGGAAATTGAACCCGGGTCCTCTGCAGGAGCAGCCTGTGCTCTTAGCCACTGAGCCATCTCTCCAGCTCTGGTGCTGTCCTTCTCCAGGTTGCCTTGGTCCCTAGAACTCCCTGAGGTCTTGAGCGAAGCCTGGCTCTAGGAACTTGTTCATTGGTTCTTGCCACAAACAATCAAGCAAAAACAATCACCACACTTGGAGATTATCATCAGAATACAACAATACCTTGGTGTTCAGGAGAGGAGCTCATGTGCCAGCTGACACTCAAGCATGTGCTTGTTAATGTGTTTCTGAGGTGGGGTGTCCAGAACATGATGGGTGTGCATTCCCCCTCTTCCGCAGCCTACCAGAGAGCCCTAGAGCAGGCAGAGCTCTGGCTTCCTGTGATGACTGGTTATCTAGCCAGCCACAGGGTTTTCTAGAAAATCAGGATGCTTCAAGGTTAAGATCAACAAATGTGTGTTTACCTATTTGACTCATGTTAGTACCTGGGATGGTTCATAATGATGTTCAACTAGACCAAAGCTAGAGTCATCAAAGAGACAAGACTGTGGGCATGCCCACGAGGGATGTCCAGGTGATGTTAACTTAGGCCAAAGAACCATCCTGAGTAGTGGCACCACTCCCTGGGCATAGGGCTGGACTGTGTGCATAAAAAGGAAAAACAGCAAGCCGAGCATGAGTATTTATCTTTCTCTACTTCCCCAGCACAGACGCGGCATGACCAACTCCTTTCTGTTCCTGTTTTTGTATCATCCCCACCTTGATGAACTGTACACTCGTGGACTGCAAACCAAAATAAATCCTCCCTTCTGCAAGTTGCTTTTTAAAAAATGATTCATTTTATTTATTTTTATGTATATGAGTGTTTCACCTCCAGGTGTGTAAGTGTACTGCATGTGTGCAATGCCCACAGAATTCAGAGAGGGCATCAGATCTCCTGGAGCTAGAGTTTATGGACAGTTGTTAGCTGCCATGTGGGTGCTGGGAACTGAATCTGGGTCCTCTATCAGAGCAACTGGTGCTCTTACCCTCTGAGCCATCTCTCCAGTACCTACAGGTACAGCTTTTCTCAGGTATTTTGCCCCCAGTCTCTGGCTCCTGCCTCTGTTCTCCCTGTCAATAATCAATAAGACAGGACCAGCAAGCCACCCTGCATCACTGACACCCAAACTGGTAAAAAAAAAAAAAAAAAAAAAAAAGGTTTCTGAAAGTATACCCTGTGGAGATGTGGCTCAATGTGGGAGTCTACTTTGTACAGGTAGCCCTTTCTGCAGCAGCCTGGACCTCCTGGAAGGTTCCCTCAAGGTTGTGTCTTCCCTCTGGGATGGACCTGACCTGTCTTCTGTCATAGTTGTTGCTGAACTGCAAGTGGTTTAAAAAGAAGAAAAGAGACTGTGAATTTGAGATCAGATTTCAGCTTGGAGCCCAAGGCTTCCTGGGAAGTGTGAGCAGAGATAACAATGGGGAGTGCGATATGCTAAAAGCACTGCACATGAACTTCTATTCAATACAAAACCCTCCCAGCTATAATTATCACATTTTTGCTAATATTGAGATTCTAGATGTCAGATTTAATATTTGAGTAAACTAATTAAAGAATGTTTTCCCCCTCAGCTTTGACAAACAATCTTTCTTACTGAAAGTTTCAGATAATGTTCTTTGTTTTTTTTTTTTCTTCCCTCCCTCCCTCCCTCCCTCCCTCCCTCCCTCCCTCCCTCCCTCCCTTCCTTCCTTCCTTCCTTCCTTCTTCCTGCCTTCTGCTCTTTGGTTTGTGGCTACTGTTGCTTTGTCTTCTTGAGACAGGCTCTCAAATAATAGCCCAAGCTGGCCCCAAACTCTCTATGTAGCCCAGGATGACCTTGAATTTCTGACTCTCCTGCCTCTACCTCCCAGGTACTATAATCACAGGTGTATATCTCCACCCTCAGTTTATGCCAGTCCTGAGACTGGAACCCAGGCCTTCATGCATGTTAGGAAATCACTCTACCAACTGAGCTACAACCCCACCCCCAAATATGCTTTAAAAGAAAACTAAAGCACTGAAGCAAGGAGATGGGGACGAAACTCGCCTACATGACCAGAGCTTTCTGAGCTGAATGGCTAGAGCCCTTCGCCTTTTTGCTTTGCCTTCCCAGCCCCTTCCACCCCTCCCACCCCCTCCTCTGTGTTGTCGTCTTCTAAGGGCACAGTTCTCAGGCGCTTTCTTTCATGTGTCGTTTTAATGCTTTCACCAAATGGTTCTAGGTGGAATTGCCTCTTCAGATTTCTTCTTTGGCGATGGTGCATCCAGACTCAAATTGTTCTGTTCAGCAGGGTAGTTGTCACATTATAACAGGGAAAATGCTTCATCATGTATTACAGAACAAGATGGAATCTTTGCTAAGGAGCTCAGGGATCAGAGCGTAGGAAAAAGATTAATTTTTATGCACCAAGTTATTATGGAAGGAGAAGGAGACATTAAGATTGCCGAGGAGGAGATTTCTTACCTAATATCAACACTGAGCTTCGAGGGAGGACCGTGGGCTCCATGCTCTGCTTTGTTTTCTCCTTTAAAGTGCTCGGATCGAGGTCATAAGCCTGTTTACACATATTTCAGGTTTTCGAAAGAGCCTCTTTTTCAAAAAGATATCATTTTCCTAGGATTTAGGTACATCTAAAAATATTTTGATTGTTCCTACTCCATAAAAATGCATAGCCACAGTTCAGAGAGTGTTCAAAATAAAAGAAAGAAAACCATCACTCTTTACTCTCCTGTCCTAATCCAGCAACTTTTTCCTTTTCATCTCCCTAACACCCTCCCTAGCATCTGGCAGGATTTTCTGCTTCTTTTGTTCCCCTAACACTGTTTCCCCATCTTTACATAGATTTTTATTAGAAGCGTATGCTAATTCGTTAAACTATTCTGTTGTTAAGCATTTGGGCAACTTACTGTTTATTGAAAACAACACCCCCCCACACACACACACCTATAAATGGGTGCATAATTCTGAAGTCTTCATTATATTTAGGTAAACAATTTGCTTTAGTTTTTTAAATATTTTATCATTTTTATGTGTATGAGTGTACTGCCTACATGTATGTACATACACCTGTGTCATTCAATGCCCACAGAGGTCAGAAGTGGGCTTGAAGCCCCTGAAACTAGAGTTACAGATGATTGTTAGCTGCCATGTGGGTGCTAGGAATCAAACCCAGGTCCTCTACAAGAGCAGCCAGTGCTCTTAACTGCTGAGCCATCTCTCCAGCCCCCGATTTGTTTGTTTTTGAGACCGGATTTTACTATATAATCAAAGCTGGCCTCAAACACATGATCCTCCTGTCTCAGCTTCCTGAGGATTATAGGTATGCAAGACCCGGCTGCAACTCAGGAGAACAGTTGTGCAAGGACCCTCCGTGGAAGTGCATTGTAAAGGGGAGACAGCCATAGGGTGGCTCCTGAGTGACATGAAGCCAGATCACTCCGTGAAGGTGGTGAGCACTGACTTTTCTCCTATATACTGTATATGATTTTTTTTTTTTCGGAGACAGGGTTTCCCTGTAGCCCCAGATGTCCTGGAACTCACACTGTAGACCAGGCTGGCCTCGAACTCAAAAGATCCGCCTGCCTCTGCCTCCTAAGTGCTAGGATTAAAGGCGTGCGCCACCACGCCCGGCACTGTATATGATTTTTAAAATTATTAATGTGCTTGTGTGTGAAGGTGCTTGTGCCACAGAGTGTGGAGGTCAGAGTACAGCTGTGTGGAGTTGGTTCTCTCCTTCCACTTCTATATAGGTTCCAGGGATCAAATTTAGGTCATGAGCTTGTGTTTCAAGCACCTTCAGCCACTGAGCATCTACCTGGTCAGTCCCCTGTGGATTTCTTTAGAGCTTTGAAAATTGCATGCAGTCTACACAGTGCTTCTCCGAATCCCATAAACCCTCTATTCCCCCAACAAGTTTTATCCACTGGTGTGTGTGTGTGTGTGTGTGTGTGTGTGTGTTAGGTATATTTGTATATGGTGGTTTGAATGCGACATGTCACCCATCAGGAAGTTACAACCAACTTATACACTAAAGAAAAATCCAAGAGTGCAGTGTGGGGATGGGGTGGGGCTGCATTTCATAATAATGGGCACTGGAGACTCAGAGGCATCAAAAACAAAGCTGTTTTATCTTACCATCTTGCAAGGCCAGGTACCAACCCAGACACAATGGCAGACACCATTATGAACTTGTAACCCCTGGAGCCATGGGCCAAATAAACTCCTTTTTGTATAAGTCGCCCTGGCCCGGGTGTTTCATCACAGCAACAGAAAAGTAACTAAGACATTCACATGAGTGTAGGTGTCAGTGTGCGTGTGCACACGGAGTCCAGAGGTCTATGTCACAGGTCTTCCTCAATGGCTCCTCCACCTCATCTTTGGGGACAGTGTCTCTCACTGATCAGGGACACCCCGACAATTGTCCAGAGAGCACTAGGGTGTCATGCCCAGATCACTGGGACCCCCAAAAGACCACCAGGACACAGGACTCCGATGTAAATACAAAGAGTCTTAATTCAAGCTCGAGCTTGGACGGCAACCCTTCGGACACAGCAGGCTGGGAGAAGCGGTCCCATAGCTGGGGGGTGGAGGGGAATCTTTTTGTTTTTTTTTTTTTTTTTTGGTCTTTTTGAGACAGGGTCTCCCTGTAGTCCCAGCTGTCCTGGAACTCACTCTAGACCCGGCCGGCCTTGAAACTCACAAACATCCCCCTGCCTCTGCCCCCCAAGTGC